>JAYMTA010003541.1:0-14055 GCA_036897625.1 Pelargonium cotyledonis | reverse complement strand
GGGGTATGTTGGGAGGGGGGGGCGTTGGTGGACGGTGCCCTTCTTGCCGCCGTAGAGGGTGGCGGAGGAGGAGAGGAGGTGGATGTCAAGAGGCCGGGAGAGGAGAGGGGACTTTTGGAGCTTCACGGCCGGGTCTAGGATGTATGGGAGGAGGACTAGTTGGCCGGAGTTAGGGTCCGGAAAGGCAATGAGGGCTCGGGTTCCGGTCATCTCCGCGGAGGCGGGGTTGATCCCCCACGCCACCCAACCGGAGGGGGAGATGAAGGTGCCAAAGAAAACAAGGTCTAGGGTGGAGTTATGGGGGTGAAAGGTCCATGCAATGGAGGCTTGTTGTGTTGGGAGGGGCATGCATTTTTGGTAGGTTTTGGAGGAAGTGATGGTGGTGCAATGGCCACAAAATGCACTATGGAAGTAGCAAAATAGGAGGAGGAGGTGGAGGAGGAGATTCATGGTGGTGGAGAGTGGAAATTAAGGAGATATTGAAGTATGGTTTGGTGTTATAGTAACAATTTATGTGTTTGGTTTGTGGGATTTTTGGCTTGAGAGTGATGGGTAATGATGGGGATGGGTAGTGGTGAATTGAAAACAATAAAAAACATTGAGAGTACTTGGCTTCAAAGGCAAGTTAGTTTTTAAGGTTTGGTGGATTATATTGTAGTGTAGTGTTGAAATGAGGATTGCTTCTTCTTGGTAGTTTGTGGATGCAAAGATTTTTTCAGTTTTGGTTTCATGATAAGAAGACTAGACATGATTGTTTCTAAATTGGGATTTTGAAATTTGATTTGATTGAGCTTGGCTTTGAAGCCAAGTCATGATCATCAAATAAGTTAAATATTCTCTTAATATGGGTCATGATTAGGGGTGTGATCGAGCCGAATCAAGCTTAAAATTGTCAAAGCTTGGCTCGGCTCTACACTTGTATACTCGGCTCAAGTTCAGCTCGAGCTCGAATGAGCTTATAAATTAAGGCTTGAGCTCGACTCGGTAAAAAATAGTCAAACTCGAGCTCGGTTCGGTTCGAGCTCATTTATTTCGAACTTGAGCCGAATATTTAACGAGCATAGCTCGAGCAGCTCGTTTAAGGCTTGACTCGTTTACACCTCTTCATGAATGAGAAATTATAAAAGAATTGTTAGGACTACTACTATTGATTTCAAAGAAAAATTAGACATGTCAAGTACGAGTGAGTACTTATAGACAAAAATATCAAGAATCTAAGTCAAGAGAAAAATAAATGGATCCGGACATAATGTTTCACGTTCTAGTTTATGTACGTGTCTTTTATGTGAGCCGTTGTGCCGCTTCATTCAACTGGCATTCTTAGCCGTTGTGCCGCTTCATTCAACTGGCATTCTTACTTGTCGTGGATTTATTATATATTATCTTTTTATCCTTCACGGGTGAACTGAAAAATAGAGATATCAATTTTACGAATCAGATTGAGATCACCAGTGTTTTGGGATTCAAATCGAGTTTTACTTCTTAAATATAAAACGTGTGAATTTATTCCAGCCATCTGGCCCAAAAATTTATCAGACCAATCTGATTCAAAAATTAGTCAAGTATAATATTTGTAAAAGACTATTGGATTTCTGATGCAGCGGTTTCGGGTCCAAATTGCCGGCTCTACTAAAGAGTGAACCCTCACCTGTACCAGTTAGACAGAGGATATAAAAAACGCACGGACGGCAAATTCTAAAACCGCAAGATACAACATAGTACTGTACAAAGCAATCTACGAACTCGAATGAATCTGCTTTCGTCGAACCAGAGAACATATTCCTTCTTCCACCCAGTCTGAGCAAATCTGTGGTCGCTTCCCAAAACCCTTGCTGATACAGCCACTGTCAAAACGCCTCCGTTTCACTGTACTTGATTTGACCCTTCTTCTTCCAATAGTCGCAGAGCCGATACAGGGAGACATAAACATGGGAGTTTCAGTGAGTCTGGTGGGGGAGAAGGTGATATTGGTGCCATACATGGAAGCGCACGTGCCAAGGTACCACCAGTGGATGCAGGACCCTGCTCTACTCCAAGCCACCGGCTCTGAGCCTCTCACTCTCGAGCAGGAGTATCAGATGCAGCTCTCCTGGACTCAAGATGCCCAGAGTAGTTTCACTTCACTTTTTGATATTTTATCACAAAATTATGAACTGGGTTTCTTTATTTTTGATCAAAAATTAAGAATTTTGAAATGGGAATTATTGGATTGTAAGATTTTGAATTGGGTTGTTCTGTTTTTGGATGGTGGTTAAGGATTTGGGCATGGGTTTTTGCAGAGCAGACATTTATTGTGCTGGACAAGGAAATGGTAGAGGGAGAGTTTGTCCATGGGGATCCCCATGTGGAAGGTTAGTTAAACTTTCAGTCTTGTTTGTTTGCTGAGAAAATTGGGAGGAAAGAAAATGGTATTGAAATTTGAATGGTTATGCTTGGTTGAGTTCATCCTGGAATGTCAGTTTTCCTTCATACATTTCAATTTAATTAACAAAATCAAAGCTTTTTGGTTCTGTTCACCTTTCCGTGAATGCCCCAATTCCTGATTCAGTTACACAGTGTTTGTATCATGACCATTTTGATGAGTTAGCCTTATTTTAGTTTCATATAGTTGGTAGTTAGTGCATTTCTGGTTTGTAATGCTATAAAAAAGTGTGATTTAGAGGTAGAAGCTATTTTGGTCCTAGCGTTCCACATCGCTCAAATGGGCTGGTAAGTCCTTGAGATCTTTCATCCAGTCAGCCCGCTGTTAGGGTCGAAAGAGTGACTTGTTTGTTGTGGCTTATAGAAAAGAAGTTAAGGGGGATTTTTTTCTCTAACTTAGAGGGTTAAAGTTAGCTATGAAGCTAATCAGTGCTGATACATCAATTTCTTTGAAGTGTTTGTTCATAAATTGGCATGGTTCTCGTCCTTCCATTAAGGAGACAAAGTGCCAATTACTTAGTTAGGGCACAGTTGGTTAAAAAATTTAATTGTCTCACTTGCACTGGATGATGTTCGTCTAAGACTAATTTTTAGATGCTTTCCAGCCATGGTTGGTGATGTGAATATATACATGAATGACTTGGATGATCCTCAAATGGCAGAGGTTGAAATAATGATAGCTGAACCGAAAAGGTACATGTCCTCTCCGTCTCATACTTGTGTAAATGTATTCATCAATGTGTTCTCTCTTTGTTTGTGCATTTTGTTAGTGTTCTCTTTGGTTCTTCCTCACTTTTAATTCTTTTTTCCACATCATATTGCTTTTGTTGGTACAGTCGCGGTAAAGGACTCGGGAAGGAAGCTGTTTTGATGATGATGGACTTTGCAGTTGAGAACTGCGGGATCAATGTCTTTCATGTTAAAGTTGGTGAATCAAATGGAGGATCTCTTAGTCTATTCCGAAAACTGGTTTCTCACTTTCTTTCATGTCATCTTATCTATCCATGTTGTTGTGATCCATCCATTTGTTAGATAGACAAATTCTTATATTATTGTGTGTACTTAAGAGGCATGGTAGTTTAAGTTTTTCATATGTGCAATTCTACTTCCAGTTGGTTGACTGATATGTCTACTGTGGTTGATGTAGGGGTTTGAGGAGACATCTTACAGTGAAATTTTCAAAGAGGTGAGCATGCTTTTTTTTTCTTCCCGAGAACTTGAACACGTACTCTCAAAAGGAGTTGGGGTCTCTCCAATTGAACATAGAAAATAGAAACATAAACTATAGGGTATCCATTAAATGGTGACCTTTGTGTTTCTATTCCAATTCTGTCATACTTACATCACTAATGGAAATAGATAGGCTGAACTCTCGATTTACAAAGATTTTTTCCCCAAATTTAAACCTTATGCTTTCTGGTCACAAGGAATTTTTCTTAACCTTGTTATAGAGTCTTCATGTCAGTTTGGAAGCATTCCTGTCTTCTTTGTAATCCTGTGCGCACAGCAATCATACACGTCATATTTGACAGGTTACACTGGAATTACCGGTGACAAAGCCTAAGCTCGAGGAGATTCAGCAATTTACCGGTAATGTGGTCAAACATACACAGCCATGATAACCCCGTGTATTGATGTTATTTGTTTTTCTATTAAATAAACTTTCAACATAACATTTGTGCCATGAAGCATAGAGGTAGAGACTGTGCGATAGTAGTGCTAAAGTTATTCTTGCTGTTCAGCATCTTACCTTGAGTGTAAGGATAATAATTTACTTGAAAATTGTGTTGGAAGATCGTTTTAGCTACTTATTTCAGTTTCTCATTTTTTATCACATGCATTTGTTTGGATACATAATGTTTACAATTATTAACTTCTCATCATATGGAGGGTGGAAGTATAATAGTACATGGATAGTTATATGATTGCGTAGTACACGGAAATTATTGAAAACAGTTTCATATTTACATACTTGCTACTGTCGTTGAATGTTAAACCTTCTGCTCGTAGGCATTGTTTGAGTTCTTCCTCCATTCTTGGTTCCTAACCCGACATAAGATTTAATGTCCCTGTTGACTCAAGATTTTCCCCGGATGTTGCATGAACCTGAGGGATACCGTCTGATACAGAATTTCCGGCTTGCCAAACATGATTGATGGTATTCCCATTCTTCAGTGGGCCCAAAATGGCAAATATAGTCATCTCATTATTGGAATATTCTGCAGAGATGTTGCTAACCTTGATGCTTAGATCTCCTGGTTGCATTGATGGGTTGTAGCCAATTATGGGTGTTGGATAAACGGTCATGCTACCGTTAGAACTGTGAAACGCAACAAGAGCTTGTGTTCCAATCATGCCAATGCCAGTTGGGTTTATTCCCCATGCAATCCATCCTGTTGACGTTTGAGCAGCCCGGTAAGCAATCTGAAAACTTTTGGTGGGCGGAATGTAGTTCCAGTGGATGTGGGCTTGCAAAACGGGAAGGTCGCTGCAAGAGTGGAAGACCCGGTTGTTTGAAAATCTGTACTTTGAGCAGGTTTGAGCATAGGAAATTACGACGAAGGAGATAAGAATGCTGACCTTGAAACTGTTTTGGGAGATCTTAGCCATAAGGGTATTGATCGAATGATCAACGAGAAGTAGGAGCGAAAGATAATTAGTTGAATGTCTTTACTCTTAGGGTTCTTAGTCTCGGTTTTCTTGGTTGAGACAGGGGCAAGGTTTCCTACGAGTCTGATCTAATAATCAACTAATTGAAGAGAAACTATTTATAGCGAAAATGTGAGTTTAGTGAAAGTATGGTAGGATTGGAGTCTAGTGTATTCATTTTAATAATGAATTGTCATGAAGCTCCTTTATCTTTGTGTGATGTTCTTTATTTGTTTCTGCTTTTCTCCTAAAAAGCAACAACTATTTTCTGACCTAACATTGACTCTTTTTCAGAGCTCACTCGTATATAGATTGGTGTCTGATCAACCAACTAGAAATTAGCAGGAAACTTGTGCGTGACTGGTTTCCTGGACGAAGATGGTCAGGTAGCTTTTTGTTTACGTACACTTATGGTTCAATCATATCTGTCATGGAAATCGATTTTTGATCTTCCATTCTGATCTCAAAACCGAAGTTAGTCTGTTTATGCTGATTATAGGCGAGACAATTACTGTGTAAACATAGTACCGTTTTGCTTTTTAAGTTGGAAATGAACGGTTGAGATAAATTAAGCAGATGGTACGTACAAGTAGCATGTATTATTTTTTTTTGATAAGTAGCATGTATTATTGTTTTGCCAATGATGGAAATCTATATATATCTGGTAGGATTGAATTAATTAATTGAGTTTTCATGGAAGTATTGTTTGGGAACTGAGAAAATGTGGTGGAAAAATGGTTGAACATGGAAGACAATGGCTTGACTATTGGGTGAGAGTTGCTTGAATTGATCTTTTTGTATAATTAAGAATTGGGATGGTGTTTGGTTGAAGATTAGGTATATTTTGGAAAATTTTGTTTAAAGGTCTATAAAGCCCTTTGCTAGCACTTGCTGTACCATGAACAAACTGTGCATGATCACAAAAATTGGACTTAATTCATAGAAATTAGAGGCATATACAGTAGATTTTATAAATCTTAATCAAAGAACTGAAAAGAAAAATGACAATTTCTGTGGAAGCGCCTCTATTGGACACTAGCTAAATTTGTGTTTCCTCCACCTGAAAATTCTCATGAACCAATCATATTTCCTCTTGAACATTGTGTTCCCAATGATGACCCCAAGTACAAACCCACATATATAACCAACTTGAACAATTTTCAAATCAAAACAAAATAGAGACTCTGAATCTTCATCATCATCTTCTTGATCACTGGCCAATGTTAGAGGTGGCAAGCCCTCTAACTTTGTACATTCATTTGTCAATGGTGCGCCACATAAACCTGGATTTCCATCGAACAAGTTGCTTTGGAACGTATCGAACTGTTGCCCATGTGGTATAGGCCCGGTAAGATTGTTAATAGAGACATTGAAAATTTCAAGAAAAGTAAGTTGTGCCAACTTTTGAGGGATCTGCCCCGAGAGCTTGTTATGAGAAACGTCCAGCAATTCGAGTCCCATTAGATTTTCAAGAATTTCAAGGATGCTACCTTTGAGAAAGTTGTTGGATAAGTTTAGCAAATAAAGCTCTTTCATGTGACCTATGGATTTGGGAATCTCCCCATGGAAGTCATTGCTTGAAAAGTCAACAGCTGTGAATAGTTCTTGGATTTTCTCATACTCCATCATCAAACCCTTGTTCACCATTGTTAGAGAGAACACATAGCTCACATCCCAAATAAAGTCAGTCACGTAGGTACTTGAAAACTTGTAATGAAGATAGATTTGGAGATGTGTCAAATGGTTTTCACTCACATTCTTGAGAGGGTTCCAATTCAAGAAGAACTCATAAGGCAAATCACCCGAAAAATGATTGTAAGAGAGATCGATGATTCGTAGTTTACAGAACGTAAAGTTGCTATGATCAAGATCAATCCTGATCTCGCCGCGAAAGAAATTAGACCTCAGAAGAAGAACCTTGAGCTCAGGAAGACTTCCCAACCAATATGGAAAAGAGTCGTTGATTTGGTTGTCACTGATGTCAAGACTCTCCAGCATTTTGCACTTGGCCAGTGATCTTGGGAGCGGTCCTTCGAGCTTGTTTTTGCTTAGATTGATCATCTTCAACGAGCTTCTTTTCCATCTTTGAGGCAAGGGACCTTCAAGATTGTTGCCTCTTAGATTCAGCACTGATAGAGCGACTGAAGCTGCTCAAACACTGAGGAATGTGTCCACCAAGCTCGTTTTCGGACAAATCAAGGGCTTGAATAGAGGTCATGTTGCAGACCAATGGTGAAATGTTGCCACTCAATGAATTGTTTGAGGTGGAGAAGAAAAGGGTGGTTGGTGGAGGATTTGGAAGTGAACCACTGAGCAAGTTATGGGAAAGATGTAAGGCGACTAGGCGCGTCCACGAAGGGAAGACCGGGAGCTTGTGATCAAAGCCGGCTAGGAAGTTGGAAGAGAGGTTCAAGATCAGCAAAGTTTCAGCACTTGTGTTCCATATCCATGTAGGTATTGAGCCATGGATGTTACTGTCAGCTAGCTCCAACCACTCAAGCTCATCTTGGTTTCTAAGGAAACTTGGAAACCTACTCAAGTTGCAAGAAGACAAACCTAATTGCCTAAAACTCGGAAACCCTGAAACCCTAACTCGCTCTCTATCATCATCCAATGACAAACTAGTCCCAGACAAATGCAATATGAACAAGTTCTTGAGGCCAAGAAACATGCCTAGCTCTACTCTCCCACTCAAGTTGTTAAAAGAAAGGTCAAGGTAAGTGAGCTTCTCAAGATCGAAAACCTCGCTTGGAATTTGACCGGTCAACTTATTGAACGAAAGGTCAAGATAAGTCAGTTCGAACCACTTACTAACCCGCGACGTCGGGAGTGTGATCTCACCACTTATTTGATTGAAGTTAAGCCCTAGGTGGGTCAAATGGGAAAGATTGAAAAGTTCCATTGGGATTTCACCACTTATTTGATTGTAGCTCATGAGCAAAGAAGTGAGATGGGTTAGGTTTCCAAAAGAATTGGGGATTTCACCATATATGTTGCTCTTAGAGAGGTGCAAGAGTTTTAGTTTGGTCAGCTTGGTGGCCCAAAACAGGTCTGCACCATGGAATCTGTTGAGACCAAGTGTTAACACTTCAAGATTTGTGAGAGAGAAGGGAAGTGACCACTGAAAGAGTTGTCTCCAAGGCCTAGGTTTTCGATCCGAGTGAGGTTGAGAAGAGATGTGGGAACTGAGCCATTGAATTGGCAAGACCAAATATCAAAATCAACCATTGAAGCAATGATGCCAATTGAAGATGGTAACATACCAGAGAAGCTTGTTTCCACAAGCCACAGTGTCTCCAGAGGACTAGTCCATTGGAAGTCAGGCAGATTTCCAGTGAGGTCTGTGTTGTACATCACATTGAGGAGATGGAGCTTAGGCAGATGGAAGATTCTTGATGGAAACTCCCCGTTCAACCCGCATTTCTCGAGCTTCACAGACCTAAGAGAAGATAGATTTGCCAGGACATGAGGTACCTCAGATGCCATGTTGATCTCACTGAGATGAAGCTTTTCTAGACAGCTTAAGTTTCGAACTAACCCGCCAAGATTCGGGTTTTCGAGGACTAACATGTCATTGTAGGACAGATCAAGAGAAGCCAACTTGGTGAGTCTTGAAATATTTAGTGGGATTTGGCCTGAGAGGACAGAATAAGAGAGGTTGAGATGGGTTAGGCTTGAGAAAAGCCCTAACTTGGATGGTATTGTGGAGTAGTTGAAGTGGTTATCAGCTAGGTTAAGGCTCTGAAGATGGACAAGATGGAAGAGAGTGCTGTTGGAGGAGATGGAGCCAAACAAGGAGCTGCTACTGAGGTCAAGGCCTATGACATGGCCTGTGTGCTCATCACACTCAACACCATCCCATGAACAACAATCATAATAATTAGTATCTTCTTCGCCGCCTTTTCGATCCCATGTAGAGAGCTTTGGATGGGAGGAGTGGAAGCTGGAAGCTGAGATGTTGATGACAAAGCTGTTCTTGAAGTGCAGTAAAGCTGAGCTCTCAGTTTCATGACAAAATGGTTGTGTGTTTGTGGGAGGGAATGTGAGGAAGAGAAAGAGGGAGAGGAAGTGCAGAGATGATCCCATGATTTGGTTGATGTTAATGTGTTTTGGTGTTGACTAGCTTGTGTTGTGTCATTGTTTTGTTAATGAAATGACTACTAGATTATATATACTAAGTTACGTCTAGATCGCGGAACACAATCTGTATACATATTTGTGTCGATGGAAAATCAACGTCACGAAGGATTATTAAAAATGAGACAAATGATGAGTGTTATACATATCTCAAAGCAACATATCGAAATGGCGATCACAACTCACAATAATCACTTTTTATTGGGACCGAAAAATGTAATAGTCTACTCGAATTTTTTCAAATAATTGTGATGAGACTTTTGGTAACAATTGTTTTATGTGAAAGAAGCCACCACACAAATGATTTTTGTTAAGCTTAAGTTATTTAAAAGTGTTTTGAGCGCAAATTTCTTCAGAAAACTACGCGGACTTTTCTAAAGTATCATCCAAAAACCATATTATGTAATGGACTATAATTATATTGTTGTTAAGTGTGAACCATTACCCTATCAAATTTAAAATCACCTATTGAACAACTAAAATATGCTTCTAGTCAAGCCGTCCTAATAATATATCATTGTTTAAGCAATTAGTTGGTAAACCAAATCATTACTACTAATTAATTACTAATTATCTAGTACTTTTTTCACTCTTCTTACCACCAAATTTCTTTTGGTTTTATTTTACAAGTGTGTGGAATATTAACCATTCCAAAATCTCTTCCACTTCATAGTTGAATATCATAATCTGTTTTTATAGTAAAAAAATACATATTTTATCTTTGTTTGTATCACACGAAACACACTATAATGATGAATATTTGTTTTAATCAAATTAGGTATGGTTACAAACCTGAATTTACTTATAAATTATTCAATAATGTCACCTTTCTAGTATTCACATACAAATAGTTAATTTTGAGATAAGTAATTAAGTGTACAAACTAAAGTGTAAAAATATATGCACAAAGTTACTTAAATGATAAAACTATGAAAATATTTAAATAAACATTAAAGAATGTTAATTGGAAAAACTATTTTTTTATATTTACTATTAAAAGTTCCTTTGCAAGACTAGAATTGCTACACCATGTAGATATGTACTCATAAACTTAAATTTAGTGAGAGAAATCAAATATATATAATTAAAGTTATTCAGCAATATTATAACAATAATTATTATCAAATAATATCATTTTTCAATACTTCAATAGCTAGTTGAATATTCAAAATTTATTTAATTTAGAGTATAAGAATTTATAACACAATATGTTTCACTAGTGGTATAAAAATGCATTAAGTGATTAACATATTGTGCTGATAAAAACAGCTTCCCTGAAATGAATATCAGAATTTGGCTACATATTCTAATATATTACATTTGAATCATCAATCTTGTACACTCTTTGTTGATGCCTATAACAATATTGCAATAAATAGGTTTAAGAAAAAGAAAGATAGAGCACTAGAAATGCCCGATCTTTATGTTGGAAAAATTACGATAGCTTGGAAAAGAGGATTCCCAAAAGAACAAAATAATCAACTTTCTTCGATTGGTTCATCACAGTTTTCAGCTGAGCTTTCAGTGCATGGAGGTTGAAGATTAGTGATCTCTTCAATGATTTGAGCTTTGTCAGCCTCGAAGTTTTCGTCCTCTGCAAGAAAGCGCACACATATATTTAAACTATCGTGTGTATATGTGCATTATATAGTTTACGCTAAAGAATTCGTCTACCTTTTTCAATATTGAAGTCAGCAAAGAACCGGAGAAGCTTGCTCTTGTTTGCAACTAGCACGTTGATGATCTCGGGAGGCTTGTTTTGATTAGCCACAAATAGCTACCAATCAAGCATTCGATAAATTAAGAATTGAGTGACAGTTAATGACGATAATGATTTGTTAATTATATGTATTTACAGTAAATAACCGTACCTTGAATACATGAAAGGTTTCTATCTGGATAGACTTGTTGGAATCCTGAAAAGTTAACAAGAAAAATGATATGTGTCTGTATATTAAATGCTCGCAGAAAAATGTACGTAAATTTTGAAATTGAGAGCTTACCCTTAAAAGATTCATCAGAATCCTCATGTTATCCAGAGAGCTTACATAACGAACCATCACTGCAGAATTTGAGCGATCCAGTAACATCTCTCCCAAAATCTGTGACATTTTACATACACTGTCTTAACGAAATAGTTATTGCTAACAATGAAGTCTAAAGAACGTATATCAGTGTTGTTAAACTTCACTCCAACCCGAAAATTTAATCTAATAGGTAAAGAGTCCAACTAGTATATCACTAGTTCAAGACAGACTGGTCATTAGGCCCAAACAGAACCAGGTTCTGATGCCATGTTAAACTTTGTTCTAACAAGTTCGTACAAAGTATTGAAGGACCCAGAGTTAATTAGGGAAAAGAAACTAGTTTTTAGGAGAAATTAGCGAGAACAACGAAGGGTGTTGTGAGTCGATATATACCATGACAGCATGCCGCCTGGTGATATAGCTGGTAGATTCCAGCAGTTGAGAATTGTATTCTTGGAAAAACTGGCACAACGAAACAGAGGAAATAAACTTCATAAGCATAAACAGAATCGTGTCCAACTTGCAAGAAACAGAGTGTTCATAACAATAAACGAATTAGTATCAGTTACCGTGTCATATAACTTTGAAACAGAAAATGCACATAACAATCTAGTTTGATGATCATTTCTTCAGATTTTGTATTTAATATAATTGCTAACACTCACCGACTCATAATGGTTTGTAAGGAATTCAGCCACTGTAGACTTATGCCGGGTCAAAAGCTCCTACACAAAGCAAGAACAAGATGAAAACACAATAGAAGACCTGAACCACAGGTTTCAAAAGCTGTAATGCATGGTTCATGGTGCCATCTAATATGATATGTCGGGAAAGAAAAAATGTATCGAACCTTGAAAGTATGTGTAGCATCAGAAGCTATCTCAAAACTGGGGTTTTGAATATAACCGAAAAACTTGTTGAGGTAGCCTGATTCCAAGATATACCTACACAAAGCAAGCAAGAAGTATACCAATATGTCCCCGTTTATATTATTTCTCAAGTCACTAGCTATAAGTTGAACCCGAGCTTCAAATTTTGAGTCTTCGGACACAAACTGATAATATTTGTGGAAACCAATACCCTGATACGTAACTTTTTTCATAATAATAACAAATTGGATGCTAGTTAGTCGGATAATCATTAACTATTATTTACCTAGTAACACACTGATGGCGAATGCACTCCTTGCAAATGGCGCCATATGTTAAAGCAATATCACTGTCCTCATAACTACAATATCGATAAACTATTAATTAATCTTTTTGAAGTCAATCCATATACAAAATTAACGAATACTGATCACGAAGTTAAGGTTTTACCCGGGTATCAGTATATCCATAATATCCAGATTATTTTCCATGTAATCAGAAGCAACCAGCCGGGAATTAACCCATTGCCTATTCAAATTCGCAATCACATGAATGGCATCTCGGCGATGCTACGAAAAAATAAAGCTCATCATTTTTCAATGAAGTCGTACACATACAGTTTTTTTCCCCAAAACTAAAATTATATACCAATCTAAGTAAATCTGTTCATGCTTACCCCTAACTCCATTTGCGGAAGGCAGTTTATAAGAAGGCGAAAAGTGTCCTCTCTGAAGAACTCTTGGGTCAATTTTGCACAAGCATCTAAGTTTGGCTCTGCGTTATCGCAGCCATATAGAACCGATCTCATTTCAAGGATGAGTTTACTCAGTTCAGCCATCTGCAATAGAATTTGAATGTTAAAAGATGAAAAAAAAAATCCAAAAGCTTAGGACGTTGTATGCACATTAATTGACCATTTAACTTCTCGTATTGAAGACGATAAGTTTGAAATGTGGTTCCACATAACATCTCTAAGTGAATTACATTAACCATCTCTTTTTTTATATTTAAAATATATACATATAAATGGAGAACGAGAGCAAGGAGTCTCAAACAAAGATCTCTTTGGTTGAGACTCAACCAAGACACACAAAAAATGGATTCGGATGGGCGCTCCACGTCCACAAATTCACTAAATCGTGCATGAGCGCTACATCGTGAGGTGACATCTCCTCGTTGGCTTGGCTGAGTCTTAACTCATAGAATTCACTGGCTGAAATTCTTTTTTCTAGTAGATTATGAATTATTAATTAAAATGCCCTAATTCGGCTTCTCGTAACACGATCCCCAAAATTGATGATGATCAATGATCAGATGTATTTGCAATAAAATGCACATCCAAAGAAGATCAAACCCTAATAATTTTCCAAAGACAAAATTGATAGTCGAACCAATTGACATAAAATTGAAGGATCACGAAACCTTTTCCTTGCGCTTGCTTTCCCGGGTCTCCGTGTTATTGTCAAAGAAGAGGAGAAGCTGCCGTATATGGAGCACGAGCTCCACCGGCGTCTTGGGCTTGGATTTGAATAGTCCCTTCATCTGATTTAAATTCCCTCCTCAATCTCCCACCGGAAAACACCTCTCGCCGGTCAATTCTGAATGATATCTCTCCGTTTCCTCTCCCCCTGAATGGTGATGGATCTGTTGTGGGCTGCGAGGGGTTGAATTAGGGTTTTGGAGGAGGAGGAATTGGGGATGAAGATGACAGTTGGTATAACGGTTTTTATGGGGTCAATTTATATAAGAGCCTTTTTGGGAAGATGAAGTTAGTTAAAAATAGAGGAATGGCGGATAAAGTTGCCATGTGAGTGGATGGATTGGATTGCCTAAAACAAGAGAGGGACCTATCCATTTAGGCTGAGCATGGGCGGATAAACCACCAGTTGGGCGATTTGAAATTTATAACTATTCAAATTGGTTTGCTAAATTTGAAACCGTTGGCCAACGCG
>JAYMTA010003540.1:0-14066 GCA_036897625.1 Pelargonium cotyledonis | reverse complement strand
ATAGAGTTTTAGCTCTCTCTCTCTCTCTCTCTCACACACACACATTTTCAATCAACAACCAGAGATGAGATCATTCCACACCCAGAAGCAAATAATCAATCTCAGCATTCAAAAATCTCTGTCGCACCTATCTTTCCAATCCCTCCGAAACCCCCATTTTCTCCGCCACTATTCACACATATACCACCGTCCCAGATATGCCCCATCGTCGCCGGCAAGATCCAGACCTGACCGGAGCAACCGTGTTTCGGTGGAGTATGAGTATGACCCTGTGAAGCGCGCGCTCGTCTCCAGGGGAGGTCCGATCGAAGGTCGGAAACAGGATTCCGAGGAACGCGATGGTCGGAGAACTTATGTTGACGAAGAAGACAGGGTCTACAAGACTGTCAGGAAGGAGCGGCCGGAAGGTGGATCGGAGATGAGGCGGGGATTTGATCGGAGGGTTGAGGAGAGGGCTGGTTCAGCTGAGGAGAGGGTTCAAAGGCTGGAGTATGACCATGTGAACCGCGCGGCCGTCGAAGGTCGGAAACAGGATTCCGAGGGACACGATGGTCGGAGAACTTATGTCGATGAAGGAGACAGGGTTTACAAGAATGTCAGGAAGGAGCGGCCAGAAGGTGTATCAGAGACGAGGCGGGGATTTGATAGGAGGGTTGAGGGGAGGGCTGGTTCGGCTGAAGAGATGGTTCAGAGGCTGGGACAGAGACCTAATTTCCGGGTTTGCCCTATTTGTGGTGATGAACTAAAGTATCAGCAGGGGCCTTGTTGGAAGTGCAAGACTTCCGGGAAGATGTTGCGTGTCTCGGGAAATGAAGGCGGGGGGATTCAGAACACAGTGAATGGGCATGGGGTTTCAGGGCGAGGGTTAAACATTGTTGTTGGCGGGGGTAGGAATAACTGGAATAACTATCAGAATCAGGGAGTGATTTGTGGAGGGAGGGAAAAGGGGTTGAGTAATGAGGACCAGGTGGGGCGTAAGATGAAAGTGAATGACACGAGAGAGCTTCGGGTTTCAAAGAATGCAGTGTGTTCATCATTGCCAAAGCAGGAATCTAATTTGACTTCTGGAGGTGAAGCGCAAATGGGTAGGTGGAGTTCTGGTAATGTGGTTGGTGATTTAAACAGAGATAAGCCAAGTGAGGGTGTTAAGACTAGTGAGTTCTCAGTAGTGAATAAGTCAAGTGGGCTGGAGGTTTCTGAGAATGCAGCGTGTTCATCACTGCCAAAACAGGAATCTGATTTGACTTCTGGAGGTGAAACGCAAATGGGCATGTGGAATTCTGGTAAAGTGGCTAGTGATTTAAACAGAGATAAGCCAAGTGAGAGTGTTAAGACTAGTGAATCCTCTGTGGTGAATAAGTCAAGTTGGCCTGAGGTTTCTGAGAATGCAATGTTTTCATCACTACCACAACATGAATCTGATTTGACTTCTGGAGGTAAAATGCAAATGAGAATGTGGAGTTCTGGTAGTGTGGTTAGTGATTTGAATAGAAATAAGCCGATTGAGAGTGTTAAGACTAGTGAGTTCTCAGTGGGGAATAAGTCAAGTGGACCTGAGGTTTTTGAGAATGCAGCGTGTTCATCACTACCAAAGCAGGAATCTGATTTGACTTCTGGAGGTGAAACGCAAATGGGTATGTGGACTTCTGGTGATGTGGTTAGTGATATAAACGGTGATAAGACAAGTGAGAGTTTTAAGAATTTTGAGCATTCAGTTGGGCATAAGTCTAGTGGGCTTGAGGTTTCTGAGAATGCAGTGCAGTCATCACTCCCAAAGCTGGTGGGCGATGTCCATCCAATGCCATTGTCAATGAAGCAAGAATTAGGTTATGCTTCTGAAGAGGAAACCCAGAAGAGATTGTCAATTTCTAGTAACAGGATTAATGATTTGGACAGAGATGAGGCTTGTGGGAGTGTTATGCAAGCAAATTTGGTGGGAGGATCAGCAAAAGACTCTAATTATGATATGGGGATTAAGGATCCTTCAGTACAGAGGGCTGCCATAGTTGTTGAGAACGACTGTTTAACCCATGGTTTGGGGCAGAAATTGACTGAGGATGTATCAGGGAATAAGGCAAGCGGGCTTGAGGTTTTGGAGAATGCAGTGCCTTCATCACTCCCAGAGCAGGTGGACGAGGTCCTTCCGTTGTCGATAACAATAAAGCAGGAATCGGAGTCAACTTCCCGAACTGGAATCCAAATGGATTTGTCGAGTTCTGGAACTGGCATTAATGGTCCGGACAGAGATGAGAGTTTGGTGGGTGGGTCAGTGAAGGGTGATGATTTTCCCGGAGAGAGGGTTATAGGGACTAATGAGAATGAGAGTTCAACTCATGGCTCTGGGAAGGGATCTGCTAGCGAGGACCCAGTGGTAAATGAGACAAGTTGGCTTAAGATCGCAGAGAATATAATGCAGTCACGACTCCCAGTGCAGGAGGGTATGGTCAATCCTTTGCCGTTTTCAATGAAGCACGAGACAGGATTAGCCTCCGAAGAGAGAGCCCAAATAGGTATTGTGAGCTCTAGTGATGTGATTTATGGTTTGGACAGAGATGAGAGTTTGGTGGGTGGGTCAGCGAACAAGTTGAAATGTAATAAGGATGGTGATGATTTTCCCATAGAGAGGGTTATAGGGACTAATGAGAATGAGAGTTCAACTCATGTCTCTGGGGAGGGATTTGCTAGCGAGGGCCTAGTGGGAAATCAGACAAGTTCGCTTAAGGTTTCAGAGAATATAAGGCAGTCATGGCTCCCAATGCATGAGGATATGGTCCTTCCTTTGCCGTTTTCAATGAAGCACGAGACAGGATCAGATTCTGAAGAGAAAACTCAAATGGATTTGGCAAGCTCTAGTGAGGGGATTAATGGCTTATATAGAGATGAGAATTTGATGGGTGGGTCGGCGACCGGGTTGAAGTGTAATGAGGGGGGTGAGAATTTTTCCGGAGAGAGGGTTGTAGGGACTGCTGACAATGAGAGTTCAACTCATGTCTCTGGGAAGGGATTTGCTAGTGAGGATATAAATGATTTGGATAGAGACAGTACTAAAGGGAGTGTCAAGAAAGCAAAATTGTTATGTAGGAGGTCAGCTAACAGTTCTGATTTAGATAAGTGGGCTAAGGATTCTTCTATAGAGTGGGCTTCCAAGGTTGTTGAGAATGGGTTTGGACAGGGATTCTGTGTTGGGGATGTAGTGATGAAAAAGAAGAAGGGAAAGAGCGCCTGGATTTGCATAAACTGTGGTCATGCAGAG
Source organism: Pelargonium cotyledonis (assembly GCA_036897625.1). NCBI lineage: Eukaryota > Viridiplantae > Streptophyta > Magnoliopsida > Geraniales > Geraniaceae > Pelargonium > Pelargonium cotyledonis. The sequence continues at coordinate 10,813 of JAYMTA010003540.1, read as the reverse complement.
GTAAAGTGGTGGGGTGAATGCAAGGCTTGTGAGTCTGTAGGTACACTCAAGCGATTCTCTTTAGGAGATAATGGTGGGAGTGGGGATGAGATAAGTGGGTCTGAGGTATCAGGAAATACAGGGCAGCCATGGCTCCGCAGACGATCAGACAAGGTGCTTCCAATGCGGTTGACAGATGTCAACCGAGGGATCAATAAGCAAGAGTGGCGGATTCCTTTGTGAGTTTTTACTTTTTTATATTTGGTTTTCCTATTTCTCTCTGTCTAGTTGCTATGATTCATGGAAAAGAAAAAGGACATTCTGATATTCATTATAAATATACAAAATTGATGATAAGAAGTTGTTATTTCAGCCATGGTTGACTATGGGTTTGAAGAGCTTCTAACTAGTGAAACAAGCAAATTTATTTCTAGTTATGGTTGTTGCTAGGTAGGTTTAGTTCCTTAGCTTATTACTTTTCTAATTACTTTTTTGCTTTTGCATTTAGTTAAACATTCTAAGATTCTGAATTATGGAGTTCAAGAGACATAAATTACTTAACAGCAGATTCTTATGATTAACATTCAAATCCTTATTATTTTTGCTATAATTACACATGTGATACATATTATAAGCATGCTAGAATTTCTTTAGATCACTTTCAAGTAAGTGACATGCTTCTCTCTGGTAATTCTTAGGTGTATACAAGTACATCGCAGAAGATTTTATACCATGCTCTAAGATATCTATGGAACCATGAAGTAAATGTTTTTGTTTATTGTGCTTGATACTTAGGCCTGGATCATTTGGGAGTGAAGTTGCAAGGGTGCTTGGTGGTGGTATCGTACCAGGTTTGGTTAAACTGCGTTAATATATTTGCTAATATTTAAGTTCGATTTTTTTCATCTTTTAGTGTATGCTGATTAGTGATTGCATGCTCATTGTTGTTCAGTTAGGTGCATGATACACACAGACAAATGTATATGGTAATGGGGTTATTGTGTCTCCCTCTTTGTATTTTTACATTCAAATTCGTAAAACTATTCTTAAGAGAACATTATGCTTTTATTTAGCAAAATAAAAAAATGCATTTCCAATCCAGTTTAATCATATGATTCAATATGTTTTGTCATTTTTGTCCTAAAATCAAATTCTTGCTTAAATGGATCTCATGTCCTGTTCAATAGCAAAGTTCATGTTTTCATTGATGATTAATATTTGAACTTTATCTTAACTTCATATATTTTTCTTTTTATTTTTGTTAGGTTCTTTAGTTCTGGTTGGGGGAGATCCTGGTGTTGGCAAGAGCACTCTGTTATTGCAGGTATGGGTTATAGTTCATATTTATTGTTTTTTTTTTTTTCACTTTTTGGATGATGCATGACTTTGTGTTATTAATTTCTTTTATATTCTCTTTTCCATATTTTGTATTATATACTAATAATCATTCTCCTCTATTCTATTTCGGTCTAATGTGAATTGTACTTTTGAATGGAAGGTTGCTGCAATAATAGCTCAAGGGCATGATACTCGTGAACCGGGTCCTGTTGTGTATGTTTCTGGTGAAGAGGTCAGTACTCGGTACTTATTCATTAAGCGTACTTAATATTTTGCAAAACCTTTTTGAAGCATTAATTTTGAAAACTTGCAAGAAATTTGAATATATATTAATCTTGGATGGGAAATAAGACTTGAAATGATTAAGAAAAATTATTTGTGATTTGTTTGTGTAGCTTCGAAAAATTTATACTATATTTTCAACAGACAGCAACTACAACTTCATTTTATAACTGGACCTCATGTATATCTTTTGGATAATTTACTTGAATGCATCTTATGCAACAGAGTGTAGAACAGATCGGAAATCGAGCTGACCGTATGCAGATTGGGACAAAAGAACTTTTCTTGTACTCAAGTACTGATATTGAGGTGTGTGTAATTCCTAACTTAATGGTTATCTATTTACTGACAATCATTTTGATTGTTGCAATGGATCTTTTTCCTCTATCAGGATGTATTAGAGAAATCAGATATGCTCTCTCCTCAGCTTCTTATTGTTGATTCAATTCAAACAGCTTATTTGCGAAGTACGACTGGAAGTGCTGGAGGTGTCACACAGGTAAGGATATTACATACTAAAATAAATCAGGTTTTAGCTCAGTATGTCTGGCCTATATGGCCCAACACTATCAATAACGGTATATGTTGGTTTTGGGACAACATACATGCTGATGATGACACTGCTGCTCTGTGGCAGGTGAAGGAATGCACATCAGCCTTGCTTCGTTATGCAAAAAGAACTAATGTTCCTGTTCTTTTGGTGAGTGTTCATTATCTGACTCATCTTTGATCATCTACCGGTTTCTTAAAGTCTTAGAAACTCCGAATTCATATTAGGCTCACTGATCCTGTACTTTTCTTTGAGATTTGTCCCTCCCCTGGACATAATTATGCGTGTTACCTTTAATGTGCATAGGGGCGGCAATTTGTTTTCGTGGGTCATGTTGAAAGTTAAGTGCTTTGTTGAATGGTTCAACCGGAACCCAACCTGATTATTAGATGGGATGAATTACGTAATACGAACACGATCCGTTTACGAGGGGTTGATATGATATGACACGGCTAACAAGTGTAAATAATTGGGTTCAAAATTACACAACCCAATATATTTGAGCCATATAATTTATATGGGCCATTTTTCACACGATTTGTTTAAAAATTTACATACTTATTTAAGTGGGTCAAAAAACGGGTTAGGTGGCTTGAATGGATTCGTCATGAACATGACCTGATTATTCAACGAGTTAAGTTAGTTGACACTTGACACAAACCCGATTAAGCTGAAGTGCTGAACCCAAGCCTACTTAAATTTGTGTCGTGTCACAGGTCATGACTCAAACTGCCAACCTTAAATGTGCATTTTCCAGTCAATTCCAGAATTTAGATAACCCCAGAGGCCCTTAGGTAGTGATATATGATACTAGATGATGAGCTAAGGACTGTGATTCCATAGTGATGTTGCATGTATAAGATGATGAGTCAAGGTCAGGCTCGTTACTTTTTCTCTTCTTTTTGTGTATTTCAGATTGGACATGTGACGAAAACCGGAGATATTGCTGGACCTCGTGTCTTGGAGCACATCGTCGATGTTGTTTTATATTTGGAAGTGGGTATCTCGTCACAATTTCTTCCCATTATCAGCTTAAATATATGTTTTGTTGAACATTACATGAAATTTATGTCCAACTGTGTCAACACTGCTTGGAGGCTGATAAAGAAGTCGGTCTTATTCACTTGGTAACATATTTATGTATCAATTCTTAGGGGGAAAAGCACACATCTCATCGCTTGCTTCGTTCTGTAAAGAATCGTTTTGGTTCCACCGATGAGGTAATTTGGCTATTGCTTTGTTTTATTTTGGAAAACCTAGCAAAATGGTCCCTAAATTATCAAGATCCGACCAATTTGGTCCTTTAATTAATTTTACACCAATGGTCCCCAACTATTGATAACCGAACAAAATGATACCGACGTTAAGTTCTGTTGCCGGGGACCATTTTAGTGGGTTGTTAATAGTTGAGGAACTATTCTGGCATAAAATTAGTTCCGATACCAAATTGGCCAAGTCCTTGATAGTTCAAGAACCATTTTGGCAGTTTTTCCTTTTATTTATCACGCATATCCTTTATCCATGTGCCCTCAAGGACTTGCATTATGTATTCAGTTTCTTTTTCAAATTTGTTGGTCATCTGCAACTCATTTTAGGGATGTCAATTTTAGCCTTATCCAACCGGGACCCAATGTTCCTGCCCCAAACGGGGCACGAAACAGGTATTTTTTTCCAGGTAACGGAGTGGGGATGGGACGACTATAACCCTCCCCACCCGAACCTGATAGATTAAACAAATAATGAGAGATCTGCAACTCATTTGTTTTAGCTTCTGATGTTCCACATACCGTCATATTGTCATTGCCCCTTTTATCCGATAATTTTTCTTCTTCTTTGGCAAATGAGTCAACAAAATCTATCCTGAATTCCCGATTGGCCAGAAATAGAATTTTCTCTTCATAGTTTTATGAAGGCTATTTCTGTGCATATAATAAGATGATATACGTTTTCAGTTCTTATAAAATGTTTTTAGCTAAGTATTGATGATATTTTTGCTCTCAGCTTGGAGTATTTGAAATGTCACAAATGGGACTGCAAGCTGTTTCAAACCCTAGTGCAATGTTTTTAACCGAGCAGCACTTGGATTCAGAGGTTTTAGCGGGATTAGCTGTTGCAGCAATTATGGATGGAAACCGGACTTTTCTTGTCGAAATTCAGGTTTTTCCATTTTACCATTCTCCTTCTTTTCTCCTTATTTGGAATTTGCAATATTCATTTGATGAAACTGTTAATTTCCCAACAGTTTCTGGAATGAGAACGACAGTTTTAGCAGTTCGGTTGAATCTAAATGAACTGTTCCATTATTGTTTGCGAATCAAGAAATGCCGAACTTGTGTCTCGATATGTTTCTCTTTTTGTTTCTGGGTCAATGCCATTTAGCAAGCATATTCGTGATCTTATTGACTGTCTGAATCGTGTAGGCATTATGTTCATCTGACTCAAAAAGTTCGAGGCATTTGAATGGGGTACAATCTGGCCGAGCTGACCTGATTATTTCAGTGAGTATTTTTAGAGATTTATTTTTGTGTGGCTTCAAACAGGCATGTCATCTATATCTGATTTATTGTTAATAATTTGACTTTTGGATCGGGTTGAAAATACCCAACTCGAACCCAGTCTGCAAGTTCAGGTCACTTTTTTTATATAATGTGTAGCTTGCCCAACCTGATTTGCACTTTTTCATGATAAACCCGATCCAATCCAACCCAAATATTAGTCGTGATATTTTATGAGACCTGAGATACAGCTTCGGGTTCAAATTGTATACTCTAATCTGATTCTATATGCTTTCTCTTGGTATTACTAATTCATAAAGCTTGTCGAACTCTAGGGGAAACATGTGTGTGTGTGTGTAATTTGTAAACAAATTACCTTCTCGACAATGGGTAGCCAAACCCGCATGCATGTATTTCTGACTACCTTTGTGGTGTTATTCTTTACATCACATTAATATTGTACAGAATCATTGTGGTTCCTTCATACATCTTAAGAACTGTTTTTTTCCCTTGTAATTTAGGTTCTCGCCAAGCAAGCTGGTCTAAAGCTCCAAGAATATGTAAGTTACACTCAACATGTGACGTATCATTTCAAAATTACTATTTATTTATTTATTGTTGTTGTTATTAAATTATGTGAAATTTAAAGTCATGCTCATGTAAGGTACTTTGTGGAGAGTATTCGATTTGTGGTCGATATTATTATTCTATATTTGTTTTGCCGGTCCTACATGATTCAGTCGTACATTGCTTATGTTTTTTGTTTTAATTTTCATTTCATTACTATTATAGATAGTTTGTTATCGTTTTTGTTACTTCTTCGTGATTTATGTACTTTCCGTTTTCTTTTCTACGCCAGGACATTAACCTAAACGTTATCAGTGGGATGCGACTGCCAGAGACTGCTGGAGATCTTGCCATAGCAGCAGCACTTTGCAGCAGGCACGCCTCTTTCGCCTCATTTACCTTTCCCGAACTAAAACAGCGTTTGGATTACGACTTTTTGGTCTAAAAAATGGGTTTGGAATTCTTGATTCCAATCGTCGTTCTAAACTTTTAATCCAAACGCTACCTAATATTGTTTCGCTTCTACAATCCTCTCTTGGCCTCTATTTTTCAGTTTACACTATATATGTTTTTGGTCTAAACCTATTCTGTTTTCTTCAGCTTCTTAGAGTTTCCCATTCCCAGTGGTGTTGCTTTCATTGGAGAAATTGGGCTTAGTGGAGAGCTTCGTACGGTAAGCACCTTTCCCCAATCAGATAAAAGATTTTAGATGTCCGTAACTTTCAAAAAGTCAAAATAGTCGTGACTTTCAAACACTCATTTAGATACGTGGCCGACACCTTACATTTCCCCAAAAACTGAATTGATTGGACGTGTCCGACACTGTAAAACCTATCGATGAGCATGACTTTATATAGCAAATATTATTGAATGTTTGTGATTTTACTGTGTACTGTCATATCCGTGTCTATGCTACAAAACTCAAGGTTCATGAACTATTTTAGCGTTTTGAAAGTTCAGGAACCTCTAGTCTTTAATCCTTCCTTTACTCGACAAATTTCGTATTGTACTAATATGTTGGAAGTTTTGTAATATTGTAGGTGCCTAGAATGGATGTAAGGCTAAACTCACTGGCTCAACTGGGATACAGTAAGTGTATTGTACCGAGATCAGTTGTGAAATCTATGAAAGGTCTGGATCACAAGAATATGGAAATTATAGGCTGCAGCAACCTTAAACAATTTATCAATACTGTATTCACGAATGCTTAGACCATCACTCTACTAATACGTATATATGAGTATATATATCAAAGTTTTGTAGTGTACTTTACATATTAGGTAATGTTAAACACGGATCATTTCAGCTATAGTGTCTCGTTATGTGCTTCTATTCTGAACCAACCTGTCTCGATGTTCTATGGTTTAGATTGTAGCCTTGTAGGCGGTTTGTGTTTTCCCAGATAAAAGGGATACAAAATATATGAAGATATTGTTCAGGTAGTGTCTTGTTTAGGGGGTTTTCAGGTTTAGGTTGAAAAGGCCTAACCCAAACCTGACCCATAAGAGGTGCGGAAAACCCGAATTTCATAGGAAACTCTCCAAAAATTTATTGGATTTGTTTAATGTTTCCAAACCCACAAAAATGCAAGTCGGGCTTTGGGTGCGTATAGGTTGAGGTGCGGAAAACCAAACTAAATTGCAATTCTATTGAGGAAAACTCTATCAAAAATTAATCAGATCTACTTAATGTATCGTGAACATTGAACACAAAAATATGGTTAGGTTTTGGATACCCATAGGTTTGGGCCTAAATTGACAGCTCTAAACAGAACAAACATTGACAGCTAGGTCTAGAGATGTCAATTCAATATTCAGTTAAGGCTCGGGGATCGGGTTTTTTGAGTTTAGGTTGAACAGACCTAATTGAAACTCGATTTACAAGAGGTGCAGCTGTGGTTCGGGTTGCAAATTTTGCATAGGTATTGTGTGGGTTACCCAGTACCGAATTCCCCCAAGAAAAACCCGACTCAAACAAATCAAACATGTTTTATGGAAGCCTTAAAAAAAGTGTACCGGGCTCTTGCTATTCAATCGTATTCTACCAAAAATATACTTTGCTTATATATTGTCAAGCACTTGTATGCTTTACATGATTTATAATACAAATTCTTGTTACAGACTGTAACGTACAAACTCAAAGGTCTCCTGTGCAGCTGCTTCATGAGCATGCACAAGAAACCAAATAAACAAGCCATTTCACATCTGAAAATGGAAATAGCTTCCACTTTGAGGGTTCAAAATAGGTTGTGAAGAGACCGAAAAAACGAACAGAAAGCAGCAAAACATAGCACAATAACCAATATAACAATATTTATTTAGACATTGTTACCTGTTGGTTTTGTATGCGGCTCTTCCTCTCCCTTGTCCTCCATGATATCCTTGTGGTTCAGGAAGCTCGGCTGATTGGTAGAAGATAGGAGCCTCGCCCACATCCTGTCTGTTATCACAACCTTGTTCTGCTTCTCGATCACTCGCTGCACATTGCAATTCAGATGTTGTTCAGTTCACATGTTTCGGGTTATTACATGTTTCGGAAAATCATTGAGCTTACTTTGAAAGGTATGTAAGCATGTCTTCCATTGACAGGGCCGACTGTGAAGCCTGTGTAGCCTGCCATGGCACCGTGAATGGTGCTGTGAGCAAGAAGAGTGCAGTATACATTATCTGATGCATTGCTTGGAATAGCTCGGATCATGTAAGTCGGATCTGCCAGAGAAGAGAACAATGGTTAGTTCTGGAAGTCAAAATGTTCTATTTTGGTACCCCAACTATCCATTTTGTTGGCGTGGCGACCACGTGGAGCTTACGTAAGCTGAATTGACTGACAGGATCAACTTGGCCCTCAAGTACACAACTTTGCTCCAAAATGGTCTCATCCATAAATTTAGCTAACTTAAGCACCAAGTGTTTGCCATGTCAACCTAATTTGATGCTACCGTTACTGTCTGAACCAGTTTGTAGCAAAATAGCATAGGTAGAGACCAAATGGTAGCAATACGGATAATTTGGAACAAGAATCAAATCGGATACCAATTCAGAACAAAAATGGAACATGTTTTAACAAAGAAATAACCAATATCATTGAAGAAGCAAACTAACCAATGTATTTGAGGTTTATGTCCATCTTTTGCCGTTTTTTGAAATGATCCTACAAAACCAAGAATGGACCTGAGAATCAAATTATCGGTAGAAAACTGAAATTCTCTGGAGAAACATTAGGATTGTCCAAAAGTAAATTATGCAAAGGCTCAGCATAAACTGAATAGTGTGTCGAATGAATATATGCTACACTTTAACTTTTTGGATGCTGGGCTACGATTTGATAAATGCTCAAAATAAGCAGACAAGAAAGCTATTGTAAAATTATTCCAGTTCATGTATACCTTTATCTTCTGAGATATCCAAAGACCGACGTCTTGGAGTAGCTTGTTCCCCGAAGCATCGTGTTGGTTCGTGTTCTGCATACTTTCAGATAACAGCTCTTGTCCCGCACCTTCTGCTATTACAATAACCATGTGCCCGTGTTCTTTCAGTCTTTTCTCTATGTATTCGAAAAGTCCACCGGGTCCTTCAAGGTAAAACGGTAATTCTGGGATCAAGCAGCAGTCCACATCTCGACTGGCAAGAGTTGCATACATTGCTATGAATCCTGCGCAAGAATGACATATCAGTTTATAGGAAACCACCAAACATCATGTGGGAAGTAACTAGACTGTTACCGCTATGGCGTCCCATTAACTTGACAAGACCGATACAATTCTCAAAGCTCTCAGATTCTACATGAGCTGCATTAATAGCACGTTGGGCCTCCTCAACAGCAGAGTCAAAACCGAAGGACTTGTCTATGATCTGAGTCAGATGCAAATGTAATGTTCGATGAGAAAATTTATAGAACTTCGTTTTAAGATGTGGGTGTAGCTAAATACTATACCATGATGTCATTATCTATGGTTTTGGGAATTCCAGCCACTACAACTTTGAGGCCGCGCTTTCTAATTTCCTACATAATATATAGATCCATATAAGTAACTTTGTTTCTACCATATCAAGATTCTCAGGCATTATGTTTGCAACATTACCTCAAAAATCACTGAAGCCCCTTTCTGGGTTCCGTCTCCTCCAATGATGTAAACCTGAGACATGAAAGTCGATTCAAGAACAGAAACAATAGTAAATGGCGAAATCTTAGAACATAAACCATAAAGAGCATACACAAAGTACCTGATTGATCCCTCTGTCCTGAATACTATCTACAATCTTTGACGTGTCGTGGCCTCCTCGTGATGTTCCTAGGATTGTACCACCGCGTTTATGGACATCATTCACAACCTTCGGTGTTAGAGGAATTGTATTTCGGGCATAAAAACCTCTGTATCCTCCCTAAATGCATAAACTTGTTAGTTTATGCAGTTAACTGAATGTACAATTCCGAAACTTTTTTAAGCTAAGACTGTCATGAATAAGGCACAGAACAAACTTAGCAAGAAGCTGCAAAACTCTCTAACTAAGATAAATGCATATAATTACATAAATGTTACCACATAACAAACTTCGCAAGAACTGCAAAACTCAATAACTATGATAAATGCATATAATTATATTGATGACACCACATGTAAAACTGAGCAAGGAGTTGCAAAACTCGCATGTAAGTACCTATATTCCAATTAATTTTTCAGACAACACAGAACAGACTTGGTAATAAGCTGCAAATCTCAATAAATATGATAAAATCATGTTATTACCTCAATTCCAATCACTTTGTTGACACCATACATATGGTGTAACCCGCATACAATTTCCCGAATCACAGTATTCAGACCCGGGCATAGACCGCCACATGTTACAATACATGCTCTCACTTCATCAGACTCGAAATAAACCTGCGAAACATCCAACCAGGTTTGCCATTTTTCTCAGTTGAACAGATAAAAAAAGTCATGAAACTAAAGCAACTATACATATTCAACTTGAAGCCAACCTTCTGACGAGGTCCAGCTCGTCGAAAATGTGTCCCTCTTGGACCGTTTTTGTGCACAACAATCTAAAAAACAACCAAAAATTAGAATCAGAACTATGCAGGTTATGATCGGTTGATTATCATACTCATACAATTGCAATCAGTTCAATTTATGCACTAACATCACAGCAAGACCTTTAACATGATTGACAAGAACAGTTCATAGAAACTTGAGGATTTGTCAATGGAATTGGTACTGGAAATGGAAATAAGCAAATACTAAAAATTACAAACCTTTTGTGCAACTGTATCATCCTCATTCACAAAGTACTGCCTGGTAATTTAGTGAAACAGAAAATCATTTCCATTATATATATTGCCAATTTCATGAATCAAAACTAAACTACTGCAAAAACAAAAAAAAAGAAAAAAAGAAAAAAAAATGAGAGCTTTACTTAACAACTGAATATGAAGAATTGTCTTGCAATGGATTTGGATATGCCTGCAAGATATGAAGAATTGTGAAAATCAGAAGATTCAGAACAATAGTTATAATTATAAATGTATAAAGCAAAAACATATATGGGATTATAATAATAAAATATATATATTTAATAATTCATACACTTCTCTTTTTTTG
>JAYMTA010003539.1:0-14066 GCA_036897625.1 Pelargonium cotyledonis | reverse complement strand
AAAGCATTGTGATGCATGATTAAAATCAGAAAATAGCAGCAATCTTGTTTAAAGCTAGTCCAAATTCACTTATTAACTGCAAAAAGATGCAAAAGAGGATAGTGTTTCTATACAAATACTCTACTTCATAGTAAATGCCCTCTTAGCTAGCTCAATTCCTAACAACAACAACCAATTACAAAACATGTATATTAGGTTCAACAATGGAATCATCCCGAAAACACAAAACAGTTCTACAAAGATCATATTAATGATCACTTCAATCTTTATCATGCTCAGACATACCGTTTACAAACAACATACCAAATGCACACAACATATTGCTTTCAAGTAGGGGATAAGTATGTAATACCCATTGGAAAAATAAAGTTGCAGTTATGTGCAGAGACTAATTGAGTAGATGGATGACAATGGCAATGAAAGAAAACAATTGGTCATCAGCAAAAAAATCAAAACAATTGATCAATTTTGAGTTTCTAATGGAAAAAAAAATTGAACACCTAAAAATGGTAACTCAAGCCTCAACAGAAAACCTCCTGTAACTTTTATCTCTAAGTTTGATGCTTTTTAAAACAGGCACTGATATATATTGATAGGGACCAAAATAGAGGATGCATGAATCTGATGCCATGTTTTTTTTTCTTGTGTATTGGTAAAAAATCAAATAAACTCTTAACCTCAATCTGGCTGAACCAAAAACAGCAATAGTTTCATTGTGTTGGCCTAAAAATTGCAATGTGCAGGCCCATTGAGTCACTAGTTTTTTTGTAGTCCATGAGAAACATTAATGATCTAAACCAAATTTAAATGCAGAAGCAAAGGTACAGTATTGAAATGAATATGCATTCTTTGATGATATATCACAAAAAGCTCTGATTATTGATCTCACATAAGATGTAGTTTGGCTTAGTGCTATAGCATGAACCATTCATTCAGTACTCAGAAAACTAATCACCTCAATTTGTAAATACTGATGTTATATTTCCTTCTAGCTGTTTGTTTTGATCATGCTAAAATCAATTCTATGAAATCAAAATTCAGAAACGAAACTAAAAACAGCAAACAAAGAGCTCAAATCCAAACATTTTCAATCCAATCTAAATGCCACATTTCATCTACCACCTATGAATTATTTTGAACTTCCAAGCAATTTCCTCTCATTTCTCAATCGTTTCCCGAGAATCAAACAGAGAATCAGAACTTAAAGACTATAAAATCCAGAAAACTAACTCAGCAAAACTTTATACACAAATTCACCTAACCAGATACGAAATTCAACACTACGAAATTCAAATTCAGCAAAGAAACCGAAAAGAAGTCGCTAAAACACTCAGAAAACGAATTGAACAAAACAAAATCGATCAAAACAAAAGAAATAGAGCTCAAACGATGGGAAATCGAGAGGATTGCGGCGAGTCAGTTTCGCTTGGAGGAGCTGAGGTCGGTGTCTGCTTGCTCTCTGCCGAGCTTGAATCGTCGTTGATGGAGCAGATACGCCGAGCTTGAATCGCCGTTGATGGAGCTGGCTTGGAGGAGAGGAGAGAGAAACTCACAGCAACACATCGACAATAACACAAATGAAATGACAGGGTTTTTGAGAGGGTTTGAAATTGTGTGTTTTGTTCCGCTTCTAAATTTGAATTACTCAAAAGCTGAATTTGGGTCCAATACAGCATTTCATTAAAATGCGGTTTTCAAACGCAACATTAGTTTATATTAATTTGAGAGACTAAATTATAACAAAACCGATACAATATATATATTTTTTAATCAACTGAACTACACAAGTTTAAGTTATATAATATTATCCTCTCTTTTATCTTCTAGAAAATGAAATTTGTCAAACGCGACTTATTAGGATAAATAACATTAAAGTGTAAGATACTTTTTGAGATCTTTAATTTGGGACCAAAAAGATAATGAATATTAAATGGAGGCCCATGCACTTTATTACCAGCTCAGCAGAAAAGAAGATATTTTGTAAAGTGGACCCCAACTTGTGACCTCCTCTCCGCCGCCGCAATAATACCCTCCTCCGTCCATTTCGCTCACATTACGTCTGTTTGCTACTCACTCTCACAATCTCATGCTTATCATGTGCTCCATCACCTCTCTCTCTCTCTCTCTCTCCCAAACCCACAGTCAAACAAGGTACAAGACACAGACTTATTCACTACCCACATTTCAAATTCTCAATTATTTGAACGATTTGTTTCTTTGAGATTTTTCCTTGTTTTGTTACATTGATCATGGAAAATACTCCGAAATCGGGAGATTCTGTCTCCTTGATGTCTCCGTGCGACGTCTGCAACTCGCGGCCGGCGGTTCTGCACTGTGCCGCCGACTCCGCGAAGCTCTGTTTGTCATGCGACCAGCACGTTCACTCGGCCAACTCCCTGTCCCTCAAACACCTCCGCTCGCAGATCTGCGACAACTGCGTAGCCGAGCCCGCCTCGATTCGCTTCTCCACCGACAACCTCATGCTCTGCCGGTACTGCGATTGGGTCTCCCACAACAGCTGCTCGGTTCCTACTTCTCATGACCGCACTCCGGTCGAGGGATTCTCGGGCCGGCCTTCGCCGATGGAGCTAGCGTCTGTATTTGGGTTCGATCTGAAATCTAAAATTTCCGCGAATTTAGATTCTGGGTCCGGCACGAATTTTCCTGACTTCGCGGTCCCGAGTGCCAATTCCTCTACGAAATTGGGGAATTCGAGGTGCGGAAAGATTAAGCACGAGGTGTTTGAGCAACTGGTGGAGATTGGGAAGAGGGATTTGATGAGAGTTGATGGAGATGAAGTCAAATCGGAGCCGGCGACGCCGTCCTCGAATAGATGTGATCATTTGGACAGTGGAAATGCTGAGGAACTGTTTTGGGAGCAAACACCATTTACCTCTCTGCTTATGCTTCCTGCAAATTCTGAGAGTGGAAAAAGTGATGGAGTAGCTGAGGGAGATATGGTGTGGGATTACAATCCTGCATATCAGGCTTCTCAGGTCTGTGTCCTCAACTTGCACTCTAACAAGGATACCATAAAATATGCTAATAATGTCTCTTGTTTACACATTGCTTTTATTGTATGGTAGATCTCAAATTGTCACTATAAATCTGGTTGTTCATGTGATCTCTGAGAAGTGTGTGAGTTTAATAGATTAATAGTGACCTTGATAAGGTCTCATCAGATTTTGCCTTCACTTATTTACTGTTACCGTTGCTTAAAATACATGAAATATGTCGTGTGAGGCCCAGTTTGTGTTTCATAGATATGATCCCTATGAAATTAATTTCATTTCTGAGCGGCATGAACAATACCGATCATGCTCAAAAGTTTCCCTTTCCTTCTTGAGATCTAGTGTTTGTCTGTTGTAATCAAGAAACATATATAGAGTTGGTTTCCCTAATGGCAAGCCAGATTGTCTCTGAAATTGAAAGGAGAAATCTGGTTCTCCAACATTGTGTCATGTAAAATAAGAATAGTTAATTTGGTAACTTACAAAAAATCAAGGCGAAACATGAGACTCATTTTTGGAGTGTGGGACTATTATTTTTATGATCAACTCATTGTCTTGGGAGATTTAAGAAGTTTGTAACGATCTAGTTTTCATGGATTGACTTTTTGTAGCTTTACTTCATACTATCAAGAATTGGGTTCTCCCTTCTATATATTGAATAGTCAACTTGATACATGAAGAAGTAATATAGTTTGCTTTGAACGTGACACCTGCTAATTCACCTATATATTGTGAATCTTCAACTTTGGCCCTACAGATGTGGGATCTTCAATTGGGAAAATCAAAAGATTGTGAATCACTTAGTCCACAAGATGCCAAATATGCTGCAAAGAATCCAGGTTTTACGATCAAGAATTATAATGACCTCACTACTGAAACTTTTTCGGTAACTAGAAAAGTCTTACAAGACACATATGAGATGAATGATCATTCCACAATTAGTGAGGATATATCATCAAACCTTGTAATTCACACTCTGACTGCTGTTAGATCTTGATATGAAATACACATCTTGCTACCAAGTGCACAATGATGCTTAAGCTGCTAATGGGTTTATTTTGTGACCAGTAAGAACCTTCAGCTTGCTTAATTAATTATCGTAAGAGCTCATGCAAAGTGTCTTGGTGCATGAGTAAGGAAATTATTGGAGAAATTGCTTTGCTGTCCAGTTGGATGGGAACAATTTTTTCTGTTTTTTATTTTTATTTTTTTACATGAAAGATTTTTGTTTCTTGGTTAAAATGATAAAATATTGCAAGAGCATGATTTTTCAAGGTTTTCTTACAATTCTTTCTTCTTCCTTTTTACTTTGTTATAAAAAGAAAATATTTCACTATGTGTTAGGGGTGATAGGTTAGTTCTTTTTTGTTTTGTTTTAAATTTACTAGAGCATACACAAGACCGTATGAAACCTCACTTTTGTTGGGCAGTTTGGTTTGTCTGGGTTATACATCCAACAGTACATTAGATCATAATAAATTGAACCTGATAGTATCACATAAAAAAAGAAAAAATACCTGTTTGGTTTGATACTTTGAGCGTGAGAGTTGAGTTGAGATTGTTGTTTTACTGAGATGTTGAGTTGCTGGTCTTGCGTTTGAAATTTAGAGGTCTAAAGCTTTGAAGTTTTGTTGTTGCTTTGCTGAAATTGTTGCTTCGCTGCTTTGTATACGTTTTACTGGGTTATTATTTTATGCTTTCAACTTTGTGGCTTTGTGATGTGTGGGTGTGACTAGATTTTGTTTGCAATGAGAAACACAGATTCACAATAGAGATTATAGACTAATGGTATCAAGGGGTGAAGGTGGTGGTGTTACTAATTAAAATATCCCTTAGTAAGTGACATTTTCCGCTGTGCGTGGTCTAAATCCAAGATATCACTGAAATTTTTATAGCTCAAATTTGACAGAATTTGTTCTTCACTGCCCAATTGTTTGTCTCTTGGGTCCATATCCAGTCATTTTAAATAATCAAATTTCTAAGGCAGGGCATGATTTTATCAGATGGCCTCATTATAGCATCTATTTGTAGAACCAAAGATTAGTGGCTATGTAATTAATTTTACAAATATCACATATTCTTTTCGGGTTGTATTTGGGACAATTTGCAGAATAAATCGAACCAACCATTGTCGTCAGAGAGCAGGTTGGTCCAAACTGACAAGTTCAATATAATACATAGCCAGGTCCCAGACCAGTCCTCCTCGGCTATAAGTGAAACTGCAGAAGGAACAAAATCAAAGGCGGACATGGAAATGATGGCACAGAACAGAGGCAATGCCATGTTACGCTACAAGGAAAAGAAAAAGGCTCGAAGGTATATATGATTCGTAGTTATTTCTATCTCGTCTTCGTCTATTGCTAGGGTATGAAGTAAAACAATATCATTGATTCATCATCGATTAGTAAATGGTGTTATATACTGTGAACAGATATGAAAAACACATCCGTTATGAGTCAAGGAAGGCCAGTGCAGATACCAGAAAGCGTGTGAAAGGTCGGTTCGTGAAGGCAATTTGAATCAATTGATGAGCTGCTTCCCGCGAATCAGAACCCAGATCTCCCCACTTTTCAAGCACTAATATTGACTGCAAGAATAGTTTCATTGGGATTCGATCTGTGTGTATAGCTGAAAATTCTAGTAGTAAATTTGTTTCTATCTTTGATCAGGTATCCAGTATTTGTAACTTTTTCTTCCATTGAAGATCTTAAGTTGTGAAAGTAAACTAGTGCATTGAAACTTGAATATATATATATATATATAGTTTACTAAATTTTTTGAAGTTGGTGTGAGTCTATGTTGTATGGATGCATCCAAGTGATGCGCATTATTGTAACTTGTTGGCCAATCCAAGGTCTTAAGATCATACAGAAAGTGAGAAAATGGTTGGCAGTTGTGAAGGCATAATTGTCTGGTTGAGCCTAAACTACTCTTTGTCGTAATTGGTATGGGATTGGGAATGGATGGTGTGGGGTCATCCATGAACCAGCCTGTACCCTCTTCTTGGTAACATGATATCTAGGAAGGTGTTCAATTCATTTCCTTGGTAACCCAATAATTCATCCCAGATGAGATGGTTGTTAACAACGTTGCTGGGTTGACTCTAGATCCAAAACTTAAACCTCTATTCAATTGGTTCAACAAATGGTTGTTTAAGATGATATCATTAATAATTCAGAAACTTTTGTTTCATGTACGCTTTGGTAGATGGTAATTCAATGTATCGGTTTGCACCAATCAAGGCCGTGAAGTATACAGATAATTGTTTACAAGTCCGGTACTCTCTTGCTCCTAAACTAAATGTTCTGTTTGTATTGTAATTTTGTTTCAAAATGTGTGTATTTTTTATTTTTAGAAAGTTAGTTATAGAATGAAGGTAAAAGTTTAGGGGCAAAATTAGGTTTTTTATATTGAATGAACTACCAATAACATCTCTATAACTAGTAAGTCAATATTCTATGTTTTTTTTAAAAATAAATGCACATGAAAGTTCAAAAGTAATTGTATAATACTAACTTCTTTTTAATTATTTTCAAAATAGAGACATTGCATTTATTTGAATTATGTCTCGTCGATGTAACCGGTTATACCGCCAAAACGATAAACAACACTTCTCTTTATTCTTTTATTAGTTGAAATACACAATAATATCACTTCTACGGTCCCTTACGTATCATATATACGTGTGTTGAACCATGAGTCTTTCCTAAGCATACAACTTACCCCAAGGTGATAAAAGTTATAGGATTAAATGGAGTATTCGAAATTAATTAGGCCTAATACGAAGACATGTTAGGTCAAGCCTTATTGTCGATGATTTGAGGTGAAATTTGTGGTGTGAAGTTCAGAATGATGCTTATTTTGGAGAGTGAGAAATATTTTTATTTCGAGTATGATGTTTGTTGATAGAAATAAAATAAATGAAGACATGAAAATCATCCATTTGAAATTGGGAATGGAATGCTTTGACATAACTGTAAGTAACTGAAATGGTGTGAGGTGTAGGCGAAGATTGAAATCTGAAAAGGCAATATGAAGGGCTGAGATTACATGGGAGATATCGTTGGTTGGCCCACCAAGGAGATGACGACAGTTGTCAAACAATCCAGCTATACAAATTGTCTTGCATCCCAAGTCACGTGCGACTCCATCAACTAGTACGTTCAAATGGTGGGAAGGGCATATACTGTAATTTTAAATTGTGAAATAATGGCGACGACTTCTACGCCTCCTCCGCCATGTGAGATATGCCTCGGTCCCAGCACAGCTTCCTGTTTCCAGATTCTTCTCTCTCTCTCCTCACTCCTCAGATCAGATGGACAACACAAATCTACTTGCTATTTCAACCTGGAACGAACCTTCATCGATCATCACTCTCGCTTCTCTTCTCTGTCACTGTAAGCTTAATTAACTATCTCTGCTGCCAATTATTATGCCTGATTGTCCCTTCTGTTTGTACCATTTATATTCACTGCAACTCCACTTGTTTATTGCTCCACTCATGCTCTGTTTGATTCTGTTTTCTCCGCCAGTATAAATGGCCCACTATGTGTTTGATGAATGTCCTGTGTAGGATGCTATGCACGAAACCGATCCCCAGTGGTAGAAAATGGGGTGCGCTGCTTCTGTGTATGCGGTTGGGAGGAGGAAGAAGAAATTGAGTGTCCCGGAGAGGGTTGTTTTTGTTCCGTCCATGAGAATTCCGGTGCAATCTGATCTTCAAAGACCGCTTAAAGGCCTAATTCCGAGGGATCTTGTGGATAAGCTGTCGTCTCTTCGGAATCAGATTGCTCTGGTGGCTCAAGATACAGGTGTGGAACTGAATTTTTTTTTCTTTTCATATTCTTATTTGTTTTGCTGATTTTGTACCGAATTTACATACTTGAACTTAATTGGTTTTAGATTAGTGGACTTTGAGTTTAGCATTTCCATAATCAAAACTGAAGAAATATTTAGAATTTTTGTAAGCATCAAAATTGAGGGGTTTGTGTGGAATTCGTTCCTTTGAACTGCAATTCTAGTTCTTGCAGATGGATCTGCCACCACTGAATTACGACGCGCACTCGAGGAGTACCTGTCTGTTTTAATTGGGCTCACTAAGAAAGGTTCTCAGACTCGTCTCCCTCTCACATACATACAAACAAAAGTACAACACACTCTCTATGTTTGATTTTTTTTATGCATTGTTCAAATGTGTAACAGAAAATGGTCTTGAGGAATTTGTGGAATTCAAGTGGAAAAATCTCGAGGATGGCAGAGAAGTGAGATGATTGGAAACTTCAAACTTGTTTAATTATACTTCTGTGGATATTTATAGTCTATTAATCGATGCTGAAATTTGACGAGCAGGAGATATGTGTAGCAAACTCCTGGTTTGAAATACTATCAGTTATTCACATGTTGGCTGTGCTGACAATGTCAGAGGCTAACTCATTGATGATCCCCAAGGATTACTCGGGCTCTGGTTTAAGGATCGTGTCAACAGGTTTGTTTTCTTATCCATTTGTCTTTACATGTTGATACATAAAAGTAAATCTTTCAAGAAGCCAACTCCATATTTGATGACCAAAAGCTTAGCTCACCAATAATCATGTACTATGCCTACCACTAGATTGCAAGAGGGAAGCTGTAGATTTATTGCTCAAGGCTGCTGGGTTCTTGGAGTTTTGTATCCGGAATATATTGGTTCGCATACCCTCAGATATCAAGTATGCAACTGAATCACATGAATCCACTCGTGCTTACATTAAAGTTTCATAACAATTTATGTTCTTCACAATTAATGATGCGTGTATTTGCAGGGAGAGGTTGCCAAAAGATTTGCAGGATGGCGTGCTGGAGGCTCTTTCTATTCAAGCCCTAGGGCAGGTACTTAGAACTCAGATTTTGTGGAATTAGTTGTAATTTGATTATGTTACAAGCACAAGACAGCTGGTAGTTTATATTTACTATAAAATGGATCTGCAAAAGAAAATTTTAAAGCCAGATACTTATTTTGGTCAGCGATTTTTATTGTCTTTATGCAAACATATCACCGAAGCTCATTGACCATACACTAAAACAACAAAGTTCCTTTTCTTTTCGGCAAAAATAAATCAGCACATGTTTTGGTTACCGTGGAAAAAGACACAAAAGGTACTGGAATAATCAAAATTAGAGAGCAAACATAGAGATGGATTAACATATAATATTGCAGTTCTCCACTCTTATGAATTCTGATTCAAAAAATTTATACTAGTAATTTCTTATGTACACATTGTTATGCTGACCGTGATGCATAAATAACAGGGAACTGAAATTCAACTTGGACTGGCCGTTGAAAGTCAGAAGGCTAATTTATCAGTGAAAAGAAGGTTGGCGTGTGAACAACTTACCTATTTTAGTCAGGTCTGTGTTTATGTTCCAATCTGCTACCAGACTAGTTTCTAATTCTTATCCTTGTCCCTTTGTACTTCTCTTTTGATGGATGAAGTTTTGATTATCTGCTAATCGACAGAACTCACAAGCTTATGTGACCCAACTGATAATTTTCACCAGATTAACACAAATGCATTTCTTATTGCTCATGACATTGTGTCTTCCTGCTTTGTTTGATCAGGCACATTACTGCTTGTCAGGATGTGATATCAACTACGGGTATGCCAAAAAGCTTGCCTGGTTTATTAAATGGAAGTTTATTGAAGCAAAGGTAGCACACCCTCATTAATAATCTGATCTAGAAACACTGTTCACTGCATCCATTTAATCAGTTATCTGATTCAACCTCTTTGATATAATCAGGCCACAGCTTACTACTATCATGGTCTATTTGTCGACAAGGGAAATGAACCAGCATCTCATATTGGTGCCGTTTGTTGTTTCCTTGCCGCAGAAGAACTTCTACAAGAGAGCAAAAAGGCATGCTTAACCTTTTGTCTTGCAGCTCCTGTGACCAGGTTGCTTTTAAATCTGCAATTTTGGACATATGATTGTTTGTTTACTCTTGCTCCCCCTTTTTTCACACTCACATTTCTTTTTACTAGGGCTTCTCCACTCTGGGGTGCCATGAAGCATTTACATCAGAAAATTCCTGAAGTCGCATCGAGGAAGTCTCAGATGTATGGCTACTTGTTGGAAGAAGAGAAGTAGGGTTTCCTTTCTTTCCCTTGTTTTTGATCTGAGCTTATTTTACTTGCCTTTCGGATAGATATGTACAAGTTTATGTGAACCTACTGAATTTCTTACCATGCAGGGCTCTCCAAGCACTGCCTGACCTACCAGATTTTCAACTGTCATTAAGACCAGATGACATTGAAATGCCTGAAATGGACCCATCCTGGGACAGTGAAGTATGGGAAGCCCAGAGCCAGACCTTAAAAGAGCACCTCAAGGACTATGAAGATGAGATTGTAACCAAATAACACCTCTTCTACAACACTTTCTGCTATGACAACAAAGGATATGTAATTCTGTTTTTTCCCCATCAAAAACTTGATTACATTCTCTTACAAGCTTACTATATCTTACCAACGATGTCAATATTGTGACTCATGACTCATGAGTGTGTATCAAATTGTTCAGTTAATACATTACGGCTCCATTGACATTAAAACTCGAAATGGAAAGATCAGTTCGACACACAGGGACCGATATTAGAATCCCTGCAAATTGGTGCATTAGGATGATGGGAACTTCCTACTGGACAGCTTTGGCCTATTATGTGGGTGAAGTGGGGGCTTGCTTTTTCTTGAATCAAATCCTGATAATGGTGGGTCATCTTATTTGATAACTTTTTGTAGAATTAAGGAGATTTTTCTTTTATGGTACAAGTAGTTGAGTGAAAGGTAGATGCTAACCACAGTCCCAAAGTTGGTGCACACTTCACTCTATTTCTCAATCAAACAGAGTCTTTGAATACCAAACACATTCATTTCACATAAATGAACAAAAGGGTGCAACTAAACTTCATCCAAAACCAAACACATCACATCTAAGAGAGGGACCATAAGTAGACCCTAGACCCTATTTGATCTAATGGTTTCATACTACCACCACTACTACTATATAGTATTTTGTTTCATTCACCAATTTGGGGCCTTGACATGAGTTTATAGGCAGATAGTATTGTGAGAGACAAGTAGCAAAAGAAAGCCAAGTAAGCAAACACAGAAGACACCAACATTTTGTGACAGAACTTGGTGACTTTGTCACAAATGGCAATCCACCCAGACTTCTCTTGCCCATACTGACCCACATACCCAATAGCAGTTGCAGCTGCACACCCAGACATCATCAACACCACCATCACCTGAAAAACCAAAACACCATCATATGATCAATCGAAAACACATGATGTCTCTCAAATTTTATACACACAGATGGGATCAAAGTCACGTTCACAAAACGACATAGCAAGTTGCGATTTTGACAACAACCCTTTTCCTCTTTCTTCTTCTTAGTATACAACAAGTTGAAAAAACGAAGAAAGCGAAATCAAATTAAATTGCGACATTGCTTACGAGATCGTGCAGGAACAGAAGAAAGTTGCTCTTGAGCTGCGAAACCGAGCGGTTCGTGAGATACACAAACAGAAGAGAAAACAGAGAAGAAGTAGCCACCGCAGCATCAACAACCAGCAAGTACCTGTAAAAAATTGAAAAAAAAATTGAAAAAATTGAAGGTCGATTCAAGTGAAAACTGGAAAAAAAACAGATGGGTTGTTTAATTACTTGAGGGCAGAGGAGTAGGTGTAGCGAGCGGTGAGGTCGAATCCGAACATGGTGATGGTCTGGTTGCTGGTGACCATTACAGAAATAGAGACCAATGTGAAGGCGATGGCTAAAACCCTGAGACCGAATTGGGTCGTCACGAAGCTCCTCTGCGAAAGGATTGCGATGGAGGAGAGTGCCAAGGTGGTGTCTTTCGATGAATTTTGGTCTGTGGCCATCGACGACGCCATTTCTGAGAAGAGATGAGAAAATGGGTTGTTTGTTTATAGTTGGATTCTTTGCATTTAATGGAGTGATGAGTGAGAGGAGACGATTTTAATTGATGAAAGGGAAGGAACAAACACAATAAAGAAAGCAAGTGTCCATGACTTGTACTTATTCATTTCTCATTGATTGAAGAATCAATGGAGATGGGCTGGGCTCAGGAGGCCCAATTCAATCATTTGTTTTATTTATTATTTTCTGAAACAATAATCTGAGATTTTTGTTCTGATGTGTGTATTTAAATGCAGTATTGGACTCGAGTTAGGATTCGGGGTGTCAGGTATTGGTCTGTTTATTCGGGTTAAGTTGTGTTTAGTTTTTTTTTTCGAGTTGTGTTCTCTATGTGTGTTAAATCATCGAATTTAGGAGCTCATAAATATATTCGGGTTGCTAACTGATTAATAAACTATAGTTTTTGTTTTTCTTAAAAAAGTGCAATATTGGACTAGTTTTTGTTTGGGATATTAAAAGTAGAGGAAATAATTGGTGTGATGTCTCATTCAGAAAACTGTTTCTTAAGTTTCTTTTTGAATTTACTGGTCAAACTGATACAAGGAATTTAGCAGTCCAAGCTACTTATTTTAGACTTTATTTGTTAGGTTTAGATGTTAGATTTGATTATTAAATACAAGTATTAACTTAGGAGAATATAAAGCAATATACTAATGAGTTTTCAATTAGTTGAGCTAGACAACAAGGGCGGGGTAGCTTTTTCTTATAAACTCAAATGACAAGTCTCATACCGCATGCATGGAGATTCGAACTTGCGATCTCTATGAGAATCCAAAGCGTTTACCTGTTTAGTCCAACCTGTTTTGATCAATATATTATTGACTTCAAAATAATATTAATAATCAATTGTTTACCATTTAAAAGTCAAGAAAATAGATAAGGAGTCATTTAAAACACGCTATTCTTTTTTACGGGATCGTGATGTCTTCTTAGGACATGAACTTAGATGTCGTCTACTCGTATCATGGCGTACACATATCTCATTGAGGTCCATGAAGTTACCTCATGGGAAGAGGTAATTAATCTCTATTTTAAGTAACCGCCAGTAGCG
The DNA here is from genome assembly GCA_036897625.1 of Pelargonium cotyledonis. Taxonomy (NCBI): domain Eukaryota; kingdom Viridiplantae; phylum Streptophyta; class Magnoliopsida; order Geraniales; family Geraniaceae; genus Pelargonium; species Pelargonium cotyledonis. The sequence continues at coordinate 1,020 of JAYMTA010003539.1, read as the reverse complement.
CGTCTCTAGTCTAGATAAGCTCCAATTTTCTTTTTAAAATATAAATTTCTCAATGTTTATATAAAAAGTCATATATGCCATACGACACACAATTCATTTTTACGTGACTATGACGCCTCCTGGCTCTTGGGAACATGAACCGAAATTGTATATAGGTTCCCTTCAAAGTGAAGAAACTTTTATAGAGAATGTGGACTCCGAAATTGTTGAATGATCTCGTGTGAGAGGGTATGTAAGAGGTGGTTGGCATAGAATGTTTTTTTAGCTCTCCAATGACATGTTAGTGCATGCAAGATGTCACTCCAACGCCCTGTTGTTAGGTTGCGCTAGGCTAGGCTAGCTTGAGATGGTGCACGAAAGAAAGAAGTTGAATACTAGTTATGTTAAGGAAATATTACAGATAGTCGGTATGAATTATTGATTTAAAACATCTAGTCTCTATGAACTATTGCTCTTGACATCTAGCCCTTATTAACTTATCATTTTGAGACGGAAGGAAGTAAAAAAACTTCAATTTATCATTAAAGATGGAGCTGGAAATGGAAATGATATATATATATATATATATATACGACACTAACCATCTTCAAAGTATTGCCACAAGAGTAAACAATATTTTGTGGCAATACTTCACCGCAAATTGGCACCCCAATTAACCTATCTCCCACTGTCCATATTCTCCCCAATAAACAACAGCACCATATCAAGTTCCAAGGTGTGAGCTTAATTGAAGGCAAATAGCTTTATAGATTGCCAACAAAATGGGCATGCCATTGCCATGCATATATAGTACTTACTGATTGACTTGAAAATTAAAGTGCAGAGTTTTGGTACTCTGATTCTGATATTGGAATGGATAATAAATACATCACCGAAGCCCATGAATCAATACACATACCGTCACGTACAAGGTAGTTAATATTTTAACACCCAACAAAAGCAGCCTTTCAAAAATGTTTACCATTTACGTCTTCGATTGAAGCTTGCCGCCAACTGTGTGGGTCAATTGGTAAGGGGTGT
>JAYMTA010003538.1:0-14068 GCA_036897625.1 Pelargonium cotyledonis | reverse complement strand
TATATATTATTGACAAATACACATAGGAACCAATTCACACTTTTAATAGAAAAAAAAAAAGCCTAAGGGTACATGTCTAAACACAAACATTAAAACAAAATTTTTTTATATATGCACTGTATATATTTTAAACAAAAATTTCCTTCCATCAATTGTTTATAACTAGCCTAAAGTCTACAATTGTTGTATTGTATCAAGTATCCAGCATATATAAATCCAAATAAAATATTGCATATATTTGGATAAAAAAAATGAATAAAGGTAGGAGGTAAACACATGCATGGTTACTTAGTGAGAGTGTATATGTAATGTAAGGGAAGTGCAAGTGTTTGACAGAAGATGATGACTCTATATATATGATCTTTTTGTCATTCCAAAAGAAGAGTATAACTTTGTAAGCTGTATCTGCTATACATAGTATTCTTGTAGAGCTTGCATTGCATGTGGAAGCTTTTTCGGTATTTTAGATAGATAGATATATAGATATATGTATCATCACTATCTATACATACTATGGCTGTCACATTGAAAAAGGACTGAGCTTGGACTCCCTCATTCCTCAATATACATATGAAGGCCGGCTATTAGGGTGTGTAAAGTATCGTACTTGGACCTTTATCTGAAGTTATTAACTGCGGTTACAAACTGCAATAATTCATTGTTCGAAGACAATGAAGCTCTACTAAGAGGAACAAGTCATTCTCTTCATTTAGAAATTATAGTTCAAATCACATGTCTCTTATTGAGCTTATATATGTGATTTTTTTTATATCGGGCTTAGATATGTAATTAATTTTGAAGTTAAATTTTTGTGGGCTCTAATTGGATTTTTAGAAATGTTAAAAATTGCTAATTTGTTTATATTTGGTAAGTATATAAATAAAATCAAAATTGATTGATTTTTAACCGAATTATTTAGTATAGTTTAATTGTAGTCTTTAATTTGTTTATAAAAATCAAGCATCGCATATGACGGTTCAGTTCTTAAACATGCATAGTATATAAATGCATGACATGACTTGATCCATTTTTTTTGTGTTTCGTGGTACGAAACCCTTTATAGCTTATTATTGTGAAGTAGTGAACACCTATCAGCTTCAGTGCTATTATGGGTTAGAGACATAGAGATGTGCTTTTCTTTATAATGTCATTACCAATATAAAAAGTCTCAATTATTCATATATTGGATACACAAATCTATGATATGGTTATCAGATTCTCTATGACGAGGCAATTATAATAGTCTTGCTAATCACTTCAAAGCCAACTATATATAATGCTAAGTGAGCGCAAAATATTACATATGAAATGTACGAGTATGTGATTTAACTAAGTCTGATTATTTTAATGAACATCCGATTTAATGTAAAAACTAATAAAATTAGTTTTATGACGTTTTATAGCTTAATTTATTGAGAAATTTATCTATTTTTCTCCTATAAATTAACAATGTTTGAGAACAATTTTATTTTGTTGGAATATATGCCAAAAAAATATTGAGACCCCATGAACTTATTATTACTTGCATCTTTACAAGTAAATTAATCCCTTTGAAACTATTTTGATGAACACTTGTAGAAACTACAAAGGCCAAGCAAAACCTAGCTAACAAAAAATATATAATTAAGCAAACTTTTGAAAAAGATTGTTCCTTTTAAGAGATCTCTTAGTGATCCAATCAAATTAAGCATCTCATCAATCAATCAATCATTGGTGCAATTCATGATCACTAATTAATCAAATTTGAAAATAATTCATTATCTTCCAAATGATTGAAATCATGTTTTGAGTATTGTATATACCACTTTGAAATCTCTTTACCTAGCAAGATTAGTCAACTATAATTGACATTGACATTTCCTATTTAACAAACTAATCACCCCAATTAGTTAGTTAATATATTCTGTTATTGAGAACCAAAATCTTGATTTGAGGAAGTGGAGATTGATTGGAGAAATATGGAAGCAACTTTAGGGTCTGTGGTTGCTATTATATATATGAGGAAGTGAACATCAATACATAAAGGTTTGTTGGTATGTATAGAGGAGCTTTTGGTGAGTGAAGTGGGGACTAGAGTTGGGGACCTCTAATTCTTCTAAAGCTCAACACTCTCTTATCACCTTTTGTGGAATAGTAGATTGTCTGATCCTTCCCCAATTTCCTATGTGTCCCTATAGATAATAATGATCCTGCAAATATATATTTTCATCATTTTTGTTTTAATATGCCTATTTCATATATGGGTTTCACTAATCACCTCCTATGGCTGCTTGTAATCTTTTATTAGTTGATGCCCCCGTACTGTCCCGGTTTTGGTGGTCCGGCGTTTAAACCTTCCGTAGTCATTTATCCTTCTTTCATTAAAAAAAAAAGTTTAAGAGTTTTATATGTTATTGAAAGCAAAATTTAAAATAGCGAGGACAATAGTAAAAAATATTTTAACTTCAATAAATATTACAATTTAGAGGTCCATTTAAAGAAAGCCAAGCAAGCAAATAAGGTGTCAAATGTAAGGAGGAGACCTTGCAAATTCTAAAGGACAAATTTTCAATCTGTTGGAATTATTCATCAATCACCCAATTCTCAATTGGCATAGAATAAATGCTTTCTTCTTTCACAATCAAAGGCAGATTCTTCTCCCCATCTCCAACACTACCTCTTCTTTTACTTTACTTCTCTATCCATTTTAGCTGGTTTTCAAAATTAAACCCTATCGCCATTCAATTTATTTGGATTAGCTACTATTTTAAACCGCATATTTAGTAGTTGAACTAAGTTTATGTCAATATAATCTCGATCAAGTATTAGAAACTAGCCATAAATAGAAAATTAATTGATTACACAATCAACAGTGACCCAAAAAACAATAATGAGATTTCACTTTGTTTATTTTGTACAGTTACGTAAGCACAAGTAACGAAAAAGTTAACTTCACTTAACTTCGAGATCATCTTGGCCATTTTTCTAACATTTGAAGAGCCACATAAACATAAATTTAGTTTAGATACTAAAATAGTTGGATCCTAATAAGTGGAGAGTCAAAATGATAATTAATCTAATATATTTTCATAAACAATTGTGAAGTTGCCAAATTTTTGTCATGTCAATACAAGTTAGTTCATTTTACTAATATTTATCATATAATATATCTTATAATCCTACCAACAGAAGCTATAATGAGTTCTAGAATAAGTGAGAGTTAATATTTATGCGCGAAGTGTAATTAGCTATATTGTTGAAAACGAAAAGAGAAAAACAAAATGACAAAATGCTATGATGGTCCCATGAAGTTAATTGTTCACATGGTGAAGCCAATGCATGGATGCCACATGGACAATATCTAGAGATATGATTTGAACTTTATTAGAAGTGGCTCTAGGCATATAATATGAACAAAATAGCTTCAAATTTAAGCATTCATCTATCCATATATATAAGACTATATAAGAGAAATTAAGAGCATTATATTTGATTTAGATTTGGAGATTCTTCTTTGGCTCCTATTCTCTCACACACTAGCTAGCTGTCCCCTTTATAATATATTGAAGCGAAGTTGGGTTTAACTTTTAGTTCAAAAACTATAAAATAAAAACCCAAGTGGAAAAGTTGGTTGGCTTAGTGTTTATAAGGACATGTTTGCTTGAGTCTCAAGCATCTTTTTGTGTGTGTTATGGAGGAATTTATTCTTTAAAATGAATATATTCCTTTGGAAGGTGAAATTCTCATGATGGACCCATTCTTTTTAATTTTTATTGGCTAATTAACACTTTAACTTGGCTTCTCTCTTTTCTTTCATCTCTTATCTTTTAGACTACCAAATTGGCCTCATGAAATTCTCCATTGTGTTTTTCAATCCATTATCATAGACACTTCAGATTTTTCGGTTAATGCATCAATAAATGAATATGAAGTATGAATAAGAAAGAGAATGAGTGATTCCGATAAGGAATCACAAAATTAATCCAAATGCTGCTTAAAATTAAAACGTTTTCTTTACTAGCTCGAGTTTGGAATTATCAAGTCAGATTAGTAATGGTGCACAGGCCGCAACGCATTTTACAAGTATAAAAGACCGCAAATTGATATCAGGCTCGAGCCTTAATAGACCTAGCCGATACCAATATTATCTTGTCAAATCAATGACGGCCTATTGACCATTGACCCATTTTCCAGCTCCACTTAAAATGAACTCATTTGGTCTAGAGTACCACTTAGTTTTGATAGAAACGGTAAAACTAATTGCATTCACCAACATAGTATAGTATTGAACTCTCGACTTATTGAGCAAACTTTTCGTTGAAATGTTTCTCTAATAAAATAACATAGGAGTTAGGCCTTTTGACCCAATAGTATGGTCACATCTACAGTCTTTAGAACAAAATTATTTTCTAGATGTTCGAATCATGAAAAAACAAGTACAACACAATGTGCATTGGAGCTTATTATAAGTTACAGCTAAATGTGCAAATCTACACTTATTTTGATACATCAACACAAAATGCTCTATCGAACCCGATGCAGAGATCTCCCTCCAAGATGCCTCTACATTTACAACTCAACAGCAAAATCGGCAAACCTATATATTAGCGAAACAATATCATCAACATGTGTATCGGGTTTGAACTCTGTAACAGAAGGTAGGATACGGGGCAAGAACAAACCTTGCATATCAGTTGCTGCCCATATTCCCCATGCACACATATTTCATCTGCAACGACAACGTCAAACAATAAATTGATATTGCAGCCCATACGTTTTATGAGTGAACAAGGAACTAAGATTTTTTTTTTTTTTTCATTTTAAATAAACCGTATTGTTAATATATGCGCTTTACGGGAAATGCTTACTTCTAGATATTCATCCATCCCGTACTTGGATCCTTCCCGTCCAAGACCAGACTGTTTAACACCTCCAAATGGAGCCACCTGCATTGACACCAAACAGTTAATTAACTATATCCAATCTATACATATATATCAATTAGAGTATGCTAGCTAAAGGCTACCTCTGAAGATATTATGCCTTCATTTACACCAACCAACCCGTACTCCAGAGATTCCGAGACACGCCATGAACGTTGAACGTTGTTTGTGAATACATAAGCAGCTAGCCCTGCATTTGTATTGGAAAACATATATGAGCTTATAAATATTTACGAAAACTGAGTTGTGGAAAAACCACACACAGACAAACTAATTAGCACTTTCGAATTATAGATATTCTAGCTTAAAAAGTAACCTGAATTTGTATCATTAGCAATACGTATAGCTTCCTCTTCGGTTTTGAACTGCAAAAGGGGTGCAACGGGTCCAAATACTTCTTCCCTGAGTTTACACAAATTGTATAAGCTCATAAACTAAAGTTAAAGCATGTGATTTGTAATTAAAGAATAAAAAACTTAGGCAGCAGCAACAACAACAACCAAGCCTTGTACTAAATCACATTGGGCTCGGCTAATTGAATCCTCCACATTCAGCAATGGCAAAACTATTGGAGGAAAAGTGTCTGCTCTTTACAGGGTGGTAAGAGAATCATGACAGTTGCAGGAATATGGGAATTAGATTCTAATCCCTATGGATGCCCATCAATTATCCAAAGAAAAAGAGCTCTACAATGGATTAAAACAAAACTTTAACCATACTTTAACCATGATGATTTCAAAGAATATTAGAGAAATTAAATCCTCATCCAAACCACTTTCAAAGACTACAAGGATGGAAATGAAATTCACAAGACTAATCTGTTTTTTCATAGATTCCATTTGATCGTTGATACATGGGTTACTGTACACAAAGCAGTTTCCAGAAAGTGCAGTGATAGTAAGTAGTAACCACTTTTCTCAATAGCTAATGCATATCTGAGAAACTTTGAGGACAGAATACATTCGACATATCCAACTTTCCTAATCAAGACTAGGCATAACCGGGGACCTGCTTCTTATAGGACCATCAACAAATTATACCACCTCGTTTCCCGGTTAAGAATTTTTAGCATATATTATCACTTTATTGTATACTTATACTCTATCACTGGAATTTCAAACTTGTGAAAGGAATAAAATGGGGGTTCAGGGGAGGCCATGAGAAGATATCAAAGGGAGCAAAACTCCTTTAGTTTTTTTGGATGATATTTTCCATCCTTCCCCTCCTACCAGTGTCTAAGGTATCAAGATATGATGGCTATGCTTTTGCCTATAATTCATCTGTTTATGTTTTTATCTAGTTCTTTGTTATCATCTTTATTTATATACTCTCGCTGCTATCCTACGTCTCTTCAACCTGAAATGCAGTTCCTATGTCAGATGAAATAGACAAATAGTCCTGCATCAGTTTCCATAAAAGATTCCTCCAACAAGCCTAGATATCTTACATGAGACAAACCACAAAACAAATTGCAAAGAGCAAAATATCTCACTTAAAATAACAAACGTGAATAATCATGAATTGTTTCTGAACAAATAGATGCACCAATTGAACACCAAATATTTAATCAAAGAATATGGAATTACCTTGATATACGCATCTCATTATTGACACCTCCAATAATAGTAGGCTCATAAAAAGTCATTCCAAGGCTATGGCGTTTCCCACCGAGAATAACTTTTGCTCCCTAAAAATAATAAGTTGTGACTAATCAGAGTCAAATTACATGGTCAATGTATTATAAAGTGTTGCAACAGAAATATTTCTGTCAGTGCCACTGTATAGGCCAAAATGTCAAAAAATAAAAATATTAACTCTTAAAAAGTAAGCTCCATGCGTTTTCGGAGGCAGGGTGTCTAGCATGGGAACCACCTACTATAGTTGGATCTGATTTTTGTTTGATTGACCATTATGGAGGTAAACCTTTTTGGTGATTTAATATATCCAATTCCCATATATGTATTATTTCTTGACCAAGTACATTTGCAACGTTCCTAAACTTTTTTATGGACAAACTCATTATTTTCTATTATCATAATTCAAGGCAGGGTTAATCTTACAGCCGTATATTATTTCTTTTGTTTGTGAATCAATAAAGGCATGCAAATAGATTCTCTCTCAACCAGCTGATGTTCCATTTGATCTCAACAATGTCGAGATGAATACTCAACCACCCAAGAAAAAAAAAATCAGCTGAATAGGTAAGAAAATGAACCTTGGAGACGGCATCTTGAAGAAGTGATTCAACCTGTGACGCAAAATCCAAGGGGTCAAATGGTACAGAAAATCAGTTGAAGATTAAGATCATAGATAAATAGCATGATTGACATTTCGGAAATATTCATAGGAAAACAAACCTTTTGCACAGCAGCTTCATTGATCAATGGACCCTGCAGTTAAATGAAAAATTAAGAATTAAGATTCTTATGCTCACTCTAATGGAATTTTTCTCAAGTATTTGATTGGAAATGGAATCTTGAAACCAAGTTACAATGTAGACTGATTTCACACAGATGAATCATGAATCGGCCAACCATATCAAAAGTTAGATGTCAAGTGCACAAGTATTACCTGGAGTGCTCCTTCACTAAAGCCATCTCCAACCTGCAAATTCTGGACTGCTACTGAAAAAGCTTTTACAAATTTTTCATAGATACCTGCATACCAATCAACCTATCAAAAAATTGTGGTAAATTTAAGGATAACACAACAGACGGAAATTTCATAGCAAAGTCCAAAAAAGGTAAAAACAATATGCAACTAAGTCTTGCATTAGCTACATAAATCTGTCAAAATAAGAAAAAGATCAAACTCAAACTCACATCTTTTGTTGATGATGTTATCACAATCCTATAATCTTAAACTCATAGACACTAAAATCAGCAATTGCTTCGCGAGAAAAATAGTACCAGAGGAAGATTACTGGTGCATAGTGTACATTGCTTAGTAAGAAGCAAAACGCAGACTTGAAATAAAACAAGCAGAACTTAAAAGGCAATGAAAGCTCTAAATTTGTGAATCTCTTATTGTAACCTTCCATAGTTACCTTCTTGCACAAGTATTCTGTTGGCACAGACACATGTTTGTCCACTATTACGGAACTTAGTGGCAAGCTGCAACAACAAATTACATAGTTTAGATAATGAGAATGCTAAGATAACAAACCCCTGATAGAACGACAGTGATGTATTAAAGATTGCAGGAAAAAAAAAAACTTGAGCATGTGTAAAAATGTCTGTGTGCACAAATATAACAAGAAGTATAATTGCTTACATACAGAACATTAGCAAAATTCAAACCTCAAATTCAAGGAAATATAATTACACAACAATGCATTAACAAGTGCAACAAGATGTGTTCATGTAACATAAACTTTTTTCTTGATGAATGTAGAGTTGATCCCATTAAGATCCATATCAGTTAAATAGAACCACATCATCCGGAAAGAGAGGAAATAAAGGTAACAACACTATTACAACTCTTAACTTACCGCTCCTTTAACTGCTACATCAAGGTCTGCATCATCAAAGATTATGCAGGGAGCGTTACCACCAAGTTCTAGAGATACCTGGACAGAAAGAAGGCAAAATAAATCAATAATCTTCAGGAAAAAACTAAACCCACATTTTACGAATCTGAATTGTAATCTTTCTGTACCTTTTTAACCGTCGCAGCAGAACCTTCCATCAACTTCTTTCCAACTGCTGTTGATCCAGTGAATGTGATCTTCCTTACCTGAAAAAGTAATAAAGCAAGGACATATGGTGCTGTATTATGTATATTCAACAATCTTATTGATGAGATCACACCATGTTAAACGAAGGAATGATATATTGAAGATTGTCTACCTGTGTACTGGCAAGCAATGCATCTCCAATTTCAGGTGCTTTTCCCATTACCACATTGACAACACCCTAAACAATTAAAAGATAAACAAAAAACTATAAGCAATAACAAAACAAATAAGAAAATGAAATATCAAAGTACTTCTAGGTACATAAAGTAAAATCACTAAGTGCACCAAGTTTGAAGAACCTGGAAATCATATATACTCTAGAGTTTTCTAATTTAAGTGAAGAACTTGCAAATCTATTTTTCAATAAGCTGTGGAAGTTAACTAAATAGAAGAAAGGAAGTATAAATGAGAAGTATTTGAAATCTCTCAAGCCCCAAATAGACAATTTTTTGTCTGACTACTTACTGCTCCACAAAATAATCAAGCAAAATGACACATGATAGCAGCACATATATAAGAGCATAATCAAACAAATTACAAATTCTTACAAAAGTACAAGGATCACCATTTTGAAGTGATTGCAACTAAACAAGAGGAGATATAAGTAATAATAAATTCATGTCTATAATCACCTCCATAATCTATTTAAGGCACGAATACAGAATAGTTAGCTTCCATTATACCTTACAAAAATACATTAGATGTGTACAAAAATTACCGGTGGTATTCCAGCTTGCAGAGATAGCTCGGCTGCTGCTAGAGCTGTGAGGGGTGTAAGCTCAGAAGGTTTTATAACCACTGTACAGCCACACGCAAGGGCAGGACCAACCTGGACAAAGGAAAATAAAAACGAGAAACAATCTGTATCATTTGGAGATAATTATTAAGGCGTGAAACTGGTGAAGTGCTCTTAAAAGAACCTTATATAATGTAAAGCATTATAAAGTGATTGTAATAACAAAAAATCAACATACCTTCCGGGTAATCATAGCTAAGGGAAAGTTCCATGGTGTAATGGCACCAACAACACCTACTGGCTGCAAAAAATATGAGGCCCGTTGTACATAAGAGAACATGAAATAGCATAACATTTTGCAGTAGTAAATCAATTAAAGCTGTATGAAGAACTTTTCATGAGAAAGGGAAGATTAGCCACAGGCAGTAGAAAGCAATTTGAAGAACATAATTAGTTACTGGAAGTAATATCTAAATACAAGATAAAGAAAACTAGAAAAGCTATGGCAATCACTGTGGGTTCCCTTCCCATTTGTCATTTCAAGAAAATAAGACCAGTTATGGAAATTTTGTGTAGACATGATGGTCATATAGGTTCTCAAAAGCTTTCATAATCTTTGATTGTTGGTTTTGATGCAGCAAATTTTTGTGGTTGTTCTGTTTCTTTTCTCGTACTCATGATGTGAAGTACCAACGTCTTGGACACATTCATGCTACCTTCGATTTATATGGATCTTGCCATTTGCCACACTACGCACCTCAAATTCCTCTCAGACATCAAGAAACATGCCCATGAAATTATTATGTAATTGATAGTACATCCAACCCAATGAAAAATAAAAATGCAGGAATTGTGTTTCTTTGGATAGGAGTGAGTATATGGGGAAAGGGGAGAGCAGACACTATTCTTTTTCCTTTTTAACACAGAAAATAAATGAATGGTCTTTAAGGCTTTATCCAAAGAATTGCAAGGATCCTTAGGGTATAATCCTCTGCTCTCCATCCTTTACCCTCCTCCACATCACATCATAGTGCACCTATTAATAGGGGCCAAAATTTGGACTAGCCGAAGAAGTAATAAACTCTTATGGAACTCATACAAAGTACAAAATTCAAAGTTCAAAACATCTAAGCAATTTAAACTGACCTGTCTCAAAACAAGCAATCGACGATCAGCTACAGTTGCTGGAATTATATCACCATAAACACGTTTAGCCTCCTCTGCAAAGAACTCAATGAAACTAGCCCCATAGTTAACCTGTAATTTGACTTTATATCATCACATGTTGCTAATGATCCATAGTGAAAGCAGAAGTAAGAAGAGGATACCTCTCCCACAGCTTCTTTTATAGGCTTTCCTTGTTCTAAGGTTATAAGTTCTGCAAGCTCTTCTCTGTGAGCAATTAGTAGATCATACCTTGAAATTCAAATGGAAACAACAGTAAGGAGATTGTGGGTATATCTTCAACATTCCAACATGACAGCATGAAGGAATTCAGGGACAAAAGCTACACAAGATAATTGACCATTTTACATGCATATAAAACCTTATGTGGCAAAATTTGGTTTCAGAACAAAATGCAATATAGCATCATTCCTGTACTAAAATTAAATTTACTACAGCCACATTAAAAGAATCCAAGACTTAGAATCAAAAGAAATCTCCCAAAATCTGAATCTGTAAGACATCTCAGAGGGACTATCATAAAAAGCTGAACCAGGAGTCGCTTCTTTACTCCATTTATCATCAATCTTTCAATTAATGGAATATTCCATAGTAAAATCAGAAACCACTAGTATACAATCATATTATTGATCTGAATAAGAACATACGGAAATCATCAACAACAACAACAACAACAAAAAAGTGTACAAGATTCTATGGTCAAATAATTATTCTTAATACTTTAAAGATGAGGTAAATCCACAAAATACTACCAACCAAATTGGGCACACTAGTACACTACACAGTTATGTGTTAAAGTTAGCTAGACTAGCTAATCGATAAAAATATTCATAAAAGCAGATACTCAAACGAGATCACAAGATAATAACTATACCATTTCCTCAGACATTTACTCCTCTCAGCAGCAGTGACTTTGCTCCAAGCTACAAATATAATACAAAAAAAACAAATAGTAAAACAAACTTCAGAAGCTGAGTACATTCTACACAATTTAGATGTTAAACTCATCCAACATTACTCTTGCTGGTACTCATACTTCAAAGAAGCTTCATGCACATCATGAAGTCCAGAATGTAAAGCAATATATTTGGAAGATGCTAGCAATTAAATAAAAAGATATCATACTCTATTGATGTTTGTCATCTCACATGTCACAAGTCATATTCTTATCATTTCATATGCTCTCTACTTCCTAGTAAAATAAATGAAACTAGGATTTAGCAGCCTCTTAGATTCTAGCATGTAAACCAAACCTGAAATATATACAGCAGCCTCAACTTTGCTGACACCAATCACTATCTCATAAACCGAAAGGTTTATTTTTTAAAGTGACGGTTGAACTAAACATGAAATGTCTACTTGAAAAAAAACATCTTTCACACTGATTCTACCACATAAGAACCTCTTTTTGGGAGTACTGTTCTCTATTACTGGAACAATTTCATATGCACCACTTCTTCTCAACATGTTAAGCAACATACACACGAATCATTTAGACATAATGCAGTAGGGGACAAAAGATCTGTTTTTGGCAAAACAAAATAATCAAAATATTAGCCAGTTTGAGGGTCCGTACAGCTATATGCTTCGTATGCCGAAGAAATTGCATCATTTGTTTCCCGTCCTCCCATGCATGCGACATCAACTATAACTTCGCCAGTTGCTGGATTGCATACCTGTGCATGGCATGGAAAACATGTAATCTTTCATAGACAAACATAACCATAAGAACAAGCCAAAGTACAATTTTTTAATATCTATCAAAGTCTTTCAAAGCACATGGGGAAGAGATCGGCAACTCCATAGTTTATATAGCACAAAAAATTAATAAAAAGATTTGTTTCGTTTACCTTATTTATTTCTCTAATAGTACACCAAGGTGCTAGCAGGCGTGTTTTCGCATTTTAATTACTTCAGTTTAGACTGTACTACGATTTCAAATTAAAATTAAGCCTAGAAAAACCGAGTGCTAGAAAAGTTCCCAAAATGAGTGTCCACTTTCCTGAAGTTAGTTGCATGAATTACTAATAATATACTTAAACTTAGCTAGAACCACTTAAAATTGTGGCACTAAATGGACATGAATTTCATCAGATAAGAAAAACACTAACTTATACTCCCTACTTTCTGAAAAAAAAAAAAAAAAGAGAGAGAGAGAGAAAGTAAACACTCATTTTGGGACGAACGAGTAGCATTCAATTCACAAACATTGTTACGATGTGGAGGCCACATACCGGAAGAGTCTTGTTATCATAAGCGTCGATCCATTTCCCCCCAACAAGGCCTTTGCTCAGCAGCAGACCGGAATTACTAAGCCGAGAAACAACACTTTCTGCTCCCATACTCGCCTGAATGAATCACAATGAAAACAACAACACTCAGACCGTGCACACCATAGCTAATCAAGTTCATGACAACAAAAATATAATTGATCATAAAACAAATAAACTAAACACGATCTAAAAGCAGCAAAAATCCCCAAATCAAACACAAATTCGCATTCCACAATATTAAAAAAAAAAAACAGTGAGAATTCACTCGGCTTACAGCGATCGAATCCAAACGAAATATACACAATGAGAGATAGCGATTACAGATCGTCAAATGTGCAGTGATGATATATAGAGACAGAGATGGTTACGTGGCGAGAGAGAAGGTGAGGAGTGAGCTGCATGTGAGGCAAATGTGAGGACAAAGGGAGCTTGGTGTGGCGAGCGAGTGCCATCGAAGACCTCCTCGCGAAAGCTCCTAATAGCGCCATTTCTTCGCCTTCTTCGTTCCTTTTTGACGACCAATTGGAGCACCAGAGAGAGCTTGTGATGAGAGATGTGTTTGGTTATGGCTTCAGCTTTTCAATTTTTTATTTGTTTTTGGAAGAACATCACCAGAAGTACTGATTTTTCACGTTTGGTCACAGATATAGTAAATGAAATTTAAGTTGTTACTTGTTAGTCCAAAAATGAAAATTGTGTTACGCCATAAATTTTACTGTCTAGTTTTCAACTTATTCCGTTAATTAGCACCGACGTGGTATTAAAAAAATAATTTTTTAAACATAAATAATTGAAAGGTCCATTTTGCTCTTAAGTTTCTTTAAAAAAATTAAAATTATTATTTTGCCCTTTACTTTTTCTTAAATTTCTAAGGACATGCCATTAGGGTTCTAAAAAATCATTGAACAAACAACGACGACGGTGGGATGGACTCCGGCAGAGACAAGCGACAACGGCTCAGCAGACTCCTACAGTGACGATGGGCGGGGCGACTTCAGTGACGCGGTGAGGCGGAGAAGAACGGAAATAGATGGCTTCCCGACGAGTTTATCGGAGGATCTAGGCGGCTGGACAGCTGCAGTGAGCGGACTGGTTTCGTCGGCGATGACGGTTGCAGATCGAAGCGAACCTAAGCAGTGGAGCACCACAACTAACTAGTGAGTCGGTTGGGGAAGTGAGAACTGTAGCTGACATGCACCAGAGAAAGGCAGAAAAT
>JAYMTA010003537.1:0-14069 GCA_036897625.1 Pelargonium cotyledonis | reverse complement strand
ACAGATCCGGAGACAGTGGCTTGTTTCTACGTTTCAACGCACCAGAAGACGGAAAATGGGTGGTGGAAGCCAAATCCTGAAGAGAATTCCTCGAATCAAGTTCCCAGCTAGGCACTCTTCTTCAGCTCCAAGTCTGTACTCCCTCTCATCATTCTCTCAATTCTCTATTGCTTTCTCAGATCTCTGGTCAACCTAGATGTGTTCTCAAATTTAGTTTCTTGGAATTATGGATTCCTTTTTTCTTTTAGCAACAAGCAAAAACTTGTAGTGATCTATCTATGTTTATGCACTGTGGGTTGTCTTGTTTTGTATTGCACTACTGTGCTTTTTTTTTTCTTTTACCAGAGACCATAGAAAGCTGAGCCACAGGTGTAGGGTTTGGAAGAAGATTTTAATTTTGATTGGTCTTTATGACTTGAAATCTTGCAAATGTACAAATGGCTGATGAGTCAGAGGTAGCATAGTTGTGTTGTGAAATGATCTGTCCCAAACTGAGTGTCTTTTTTTAAATTTTGAGAAAAATTAAGGAGAAAGTAGGTCGTGTGGTATGTTTGATCTTTAATCCTCATTATGTATTAGGGGATACTTGTTTTGAGGGTATTGTTAGGATTTTATTGACAATTTATACATAACTTACTAAAAATGGAAACTCATTTTGGAACAAAAGTTCCAGAGAAATGGGACACTCACTTTGGATGGAGGGAGTTTGTTTTTCTATAGGCTTGATTGAAATGATATATATAGAGGAAAGACTAGACGTATAGTCTGTTTTAGTATGTGCCAGTTTCAAGGTACTACTCTAATTAGAAATTCGCTATGGGAGATGATATGAGTGCACATGCAACTCGGTCTATGATTCCAGTTGAGTTCACTTCAAGAATGTTAAGATGGCTAGGTATGGCATCATTTCAGAGCTGAGTGATGACCTTGAACAGAGGATACTAGGATCTGTGCCATCCTGAACCTTTTTATGCACTTATAATTTTGTTCTTTCTATGTTGTATCATATTAAATTTTTGTTAATATAAGTAATGCATATCAAGTCTTTTGCAAGTTCTGGCTATTTCCTGTTATCAGGTGTTGAAACCAGTTAACCAGGCATGTTACCCTTCCTGAAAGGTTTAAAAGTTATTTTCCTATTTCTCATTTGTGATGCTGTCTAGTGCTCGAACATTGTCCATCAAGTTATAATTGGTGTTTGCATGGCAATCTATTTTTATTTATGGTAGTATAGCTTAGTAATCGATGATTTTCTTTGCAATAACCTTGTAACTATATATTTTGATGATTTTTTTTTCTGCTTCCCAAACTCAAAACAGTATCAAGAAATGATGAAACTCATCATATTTTCTCTCCAAGTTCAGAAGTTCCAGCTGCAGTGGCGAACACTGCCATTGGGGGTAAAGCTTCCCTCCAGCCAAAACGTACACCTGTCTCAGACAAAGAGATAGAATCAATTATGGTGAGAAATGTACTCTTATGTGCAAATATATTGTTGTGTATTTTGTATAGCGAACTAGCAATTATTAAGTTTCAACTATGATAATCAATTAGCCGATTCAAGTTATCTCCAGATTGAAGGTTATTCAAAATACAATTTGTTCCTAGCAGTTTCTTAGGAATGTATTGGGTGGATCAATTAACATCTTTGGTGTTGCTTCAATACATGGATCTTACCTATTCTCAGTCTAGTTCGTGTGAGGGAGTTTGTGGGTGATCTAGTTACATATAAATGAGAATATGCATTTCTTGTTAAAAGAACCTCTGGTTGATTTCTTGTATATTGCTTTCTGCAGTTGGGTGGCTGCTTCTAATATTTGGGACACCGACATCTTGGTGATTTCGGGAAGAACAAAGAAACATGCTTTAAGCCTTCGGATCAGTCACTGATGTATCTGGCTGCAGACAATGTGGATTGAGCATTCATGTTTCATTCATGCAAGGCCCAATGTTGCTTGCTGCTTGTGCACCTTGCCACCTTCAATTGATTTTAAATGTTTTGGTTTCTCAGCTTCTTTTTTTTCAAATAACCAAGTCTCTGGACTAAGAAAGTTGTGATTTATTTTTATTCTTCATCTCTTTAAACTTTGATTTTTGGTGAAAATAATTTACTTCCAATAATTGGAGACAAATATGAATGGTACATCAAAATAGTAAAAGGAAGTCATAGTAACTAAACTGCCAAACTGTCTAACTTAATTTTGTGATATTCTAAGAAATATTTGTAACCTTAACATCCAGACAAAGAACATAAAAACTCCTTAAATTACATTTCCAATCAAGACTCTAAAACACCTGTACATTATTCCACCAAAATACCTAACCTTGAACAACAAAGATATGGAGAAACCTATGAACAGAATGATAAAATAACAAAAGTGTCCTAACATCTATACGCAACAGAGCATTCAGCTAGTGGCTATCCACAAAACCAAATGGATATCAACATCAGGCAGCAATAGGGAAGTGATTGCTGCTGTCTTGGTTCTTGGAGAGGTCTTCTTGTGACCTCTTGAGGCTTCCAGGGACTGAGTTTTGATCCTCATTTGTAAGGAATTTGTCCACCTGCGCAGCGGCTTGCCGTCCCTCTGAGATTGCCCAGACCACCAGTGACTGCCCTCGTCGGCAATCCCCAGCTGCGAACACTCCGTCGACACTCGTTGAAAACCGCCCATATTCTGCCTTGTAGTTTGACCGGTCGTCTTGCTCTATACCCAACTTTTCTGCAACAACCTGCAAGAATCAAACAGCATGATAACCAGGGATCAAATTTGTATGCACCAAAGCAAACACCTCCAAAATAAACCTGTAGTGACAAAAGCTACTGTAAAATGATAGTTTTTTGTGTATAGAAAAAGAGAGTGTAGATAGTACTAACCGACTCGGGGCCAAGGAACCCCATGGCCAGCAAGACAAGGTCAGCCTCAATTATTTCCTCAGAGCCTTCAATTTCCTTGAATTGGAACCTCCCATTAGCATCCTTTTCCCAACTAACATGCACTATTTCAACCCCTTTCACATCCCCATTCTCGTTTGCCAAAAACCGCTTAGTCAAGACCTCATAAGATCTTGGATCTTTTCCAAATTTGATAGAAGCTTCTTGATGACCATAATCCACACGGAATACGCGAGGCCACTGCAATCCAAGATTTAGTTGTAAGTAACAGATAACAGCAACATAAAGCAAACAGCTATAAAAATAGATCTATTGGCCTTGATCAGTGAATGAAACGGTTGTGTCACTCATCTACTATTTGAGAAATGAAGTAGAGAGAGATTGAACCTGTGGCCAAGGGTTGCCGGGATCCCTTCTTTGAGGTGGCTGAGGAAGAAGTTCAAGATTGACGACGCTACTACAGCCATGTCGAATAGATGTCCCTATGCAATCTGTACCAGTGTCACCTCCACCAATGACCACTACTTTCTTGTCTTTGGCCGAAATGTAGTTACCATCCTGGAGATTGCTATCAAGCAAGCTTTTAGTATTTGCATGAAGAAACTCCATGGCAAAATGGATTCCTGATGACTCCCGTCCGGGTACAGGAAGGTCCCTGTGCCAATAATTGCAAACTAATTAAGACAATGCTATAACAAAAGTTTATGAAGTAGGATCTCTATTCTGTCAAGTTCTAGAGCCATCAAGCCAATGCAACTTACCTTGGTTTTGTAGATCCTACTGCTAAAACAAGGGCATCATTCTCCTCTCGGAGTCTATCAAGAGAATACAATGGATCTTCCCCTACATTGGCATTAACCACAAAGCTGATGCCTTCCTCGGCCATGAGGTTTACACGCCGTTGCACAACATCAACTTTGTCAGTCTTCATGTTTGGAACGCCATACATAATAAGGCCTCCTATACGATCAGAACGCTCATAAATTGTCACAAAATGACCCATCCTATTCAGTTGATCAGCGGCAGCAAGGCCAGCTGGTCCACTTCCAACGATAGCAACTTTTTTCCTGTAATATATAACAATATATTACTTTTCAAATTTGTAGAAATCAAATAACATTAATAATAATATAAAAAAATAAACATGGAAGGAATCCAAGACAACAACAAGAAAGAGCATACCCAGTTCTCCTCAGCGGAGGACGTGGTACCATCCAACCCTCCTCAAAGGCCTTGTCTATGATGGAGCACTCTATATTTTTAATAGATACAGGATTTTCAATAATACCAAGTACGCAAGAACCTTCACAGGGTGCAGGACAAACACGACCAGTAAACTCTGGGAAATTGTTGGTCTCTAAGAGCCTGTCTAATGCTTCACGCCATCTATTTTGGTAAACCAATTCATTAAATTCGGGTATTTTGTTCCCAAGAGGACAACCAGTGTTTTCCTGCATTTCGCGGAAATCATATATCGATCAGAATTGCATGCAAATACAAAGGACGAGTGTGTATTTTTTTTTAACAAGTATAATTCTAACCTGATGGCAGAAAGGAGTCCCACAATCCATGCATCGTGACGACTGAGTTTTTAATAGTGGGCCTGGCTTCGACTCCTTCATAACTTCTTTCCAATCATTCATTCGAACATTGGGATCCCTATAGTTTACTCCCTCCCGCTCATATGCAATAAATCCCCCATGTTTTTTGGCATCATCAACACGAGTTGGCCTTGGTTTAGTCTCTTCTACATTCTGGAATACCAAACATGAAGAAAATTACAGTGACTTATTAAAGAGAAAATAAGGTAATATAGAAAGATTTGGTAGGCAAAAAAGAATACAAATAAAAAGGGCATTACCTGACTAGATTTCCCATTCAAAGATGTAGAAACTACTAACTTCTTAAGCTCTTCAAAACCATCTATCCTGTTTGGCTCTGATTTCTTTAGGGCATCAGCTTCTTTAGCAGCCTGTTTGGAGGCTGCCTCTGCTTTCTTTTTTGCAAGAATACGCTTGTAATTCCGAGGGAAGACCTTGATAAATTTAGGCAGAACATTATCAAAATTAGAAAGAACTTCTCTGGCTAGCTTACTGTTAGTGTGGCGCTGGTGCTGCTGTATCATCATTCTAAGAGTCATAATATCATCCTCTTCTTCAACTTTGTCAAGGTCGACGAGTTCAAGATTGCATCTAGATTGAAACTTCTCATCCACATCAAGAACATATGCAATACCACCACTCATACCTGCAGCAAAATTCCTGCCTGTTTTTCCAAGCACAACGACAGTACCACCAGTCATGTACTCACATCCGTGGTCTCCAACACCTTCTACGACCGCCCTCGCTCCTGAATTTCGGACACCGAATCTCTCTGCTGCCATACCATTGAAATAAGCCTCCCCAGTTGTGGCTCCGTAGAGAGCCACGTTACCAATTACAATGTTCTCTTTTGGATCAAAAGTGCTACTCTTTGGAGGATAAACAATGACCTTTCCACCTGATAATCCCTTGCCAACATAGTCATTGCTGTCACCTTCAAGCTCAAGCGTAATGCCAGGGCAGAGAAAAGCTCCAACACTCTGACCAGCACTTCCAGTCATTTTGATATGGATCGTATCTGTAGGAAGCCCTTCAATGTGGTAGCGTTTAGTCACTTCATGACTCAGCATTGTCCCAACAGCACGGTTAACATTGTATATAGGAGTTTCAATATATACAGGAAGACCCTTTTCTAATGCTGCTTGGGACAGTGTAATGAGTTTCTGGTCCAAAGCCATGTCCAAGCGATGATCTTGTTTCTGAACACAATACTGAGCAGCCCCAGGCCGGATATCAGCAGCTGGCCGTAACAACAGAGAGAGATCAATATTCTGCAGCTTCTCACTGGTCCTGGTAACTTCATTATCAACTTCAAGCATATCTGATCGACCAACCATTTCATTGACAGACCTAAATCCAAGATGGGACATGATCTCCCTTACCTCCTCTGCCAACATAAAGAAGAAGTTAATAACATGTTCAGGCTCTCCTGCAAACTTCTCCCGAAGTATTGGATCTTGAGTAGCAATACCAACAGGACATGTGTTTTTATGGCACTTCCGCATCATGATGCAACCAAGAGTTATGAGAGGTGCAGTGCTGAAGCCAAACTCTTCTGCTCCAAGAAGTGCAGCAATGGCCACATCTCTACCAGTTTTTAGCTGTCCATCAGTCTGGAGAGATGTGCGGCCCCGAAGATCATTCGCAACTAAAGTCTGGTGGGTCTCAGCCAAACCAAGTTCCCAAGGGAGCCCAGCACTCTTGATGCCAGTCCATCGAGCAGCCCCTGTACCACCATCGTGGCCTGAGATCAAGACATGATCAGCATGCCCCTTCACAACCCCACTCGCAATTACACCCACACCAGATTTAGATACTAACTTCACACTGATTCTAGACCCTGGGTTGGAGTTCTACAAAGGTAGAGTATAGGTGTAAGGTTAACAATACAGCTCAAGATAGAGAATTAAAATATAAGACATAGAAGGGAGAAAGCAGAAGAGTCGCATATACTATGAGAAGAAACCACATCAATATTTCAGAAAGGGTGAGTACGAGAAAAAAGCATGCACCATATGACATAAAAGGGTTATAGTACCTTCAGATCGTGAATTAGTTGGGCCAGGTCTTCAATCGAATAAATATCATGATGAGGAGGTGGACTGATAAGTCCCACACCGGCTGTAGAGTTTCTGGTGACTGCAATATCTCCTATAACCTTGTGGCCTGGTAGTTCACCTCCTTCACCTGGCTTGGCCCCCTATATTACAGCCAAACTTCGCAATTGAGATTGTATTCTAATTCAATCACCAAATGCCAATCATAGTAATCACTTAAGATGCAAATACATGACCAGAGAGCTTTGCAGAAGCAGCACCATGGCATCAACCAAAAATTTATATATGCACAAACATAGGTAAGCATTTTGTCCAACAATATGTACAAGATAAACAGGAACATTTGAAACATCAATGGCAAGAATATAAGAGATAGTGTTACAACATAGAACAGATACCTGAGCCATTTTTATCTGTAGCTCATCAGCATTTGTCAGGTAATAACTCGAAACTCCAAATCTCCCACTTGCAACTTGCTTGATTGCACTCCTCAACGGGTTCATGGAGCCGTTTGGAAGAGACTTCATACGAGATGGTTGCTCACCTCCCTCACCTTTATGCATGATTTAAAAAGACAATTTGTCAACAACAACAACAACAACAACAAAAAAAAAAAACCTACTTATACAGAGTTCAGAAAGAAATGGGTACACAATGGTTTGGGGAGATAGAAACAAAATGAACAAAAGAAAATAACTGATCTTTAGCTCTATTAAACATGACACTTGTCAAGACTCAGCTTTGGGAGTTAGTTATACTGAGATATTAAAATAGAAACAATATTAAAGTTGCCTATAGCAATAATGCATGATTTGGTTAAAATGGCATGAAACTCTTGTAATTCTCTGGCCATCTTCAAATCTTCTAAGGATATTATTTTGAATTACATATGATATCTTGATAAAATTGTCAGGCAAATTAAGTAAGAAAAGGTACCCGAATTTGATTTCCCTCCAATTCTATTCATAGCAATAGCCAGCGTAGTGTGTGCTTCCAGTGATATTGATCCATAACTCATGGCCCCAGTACAGAACCGCTTGACAATCTCACTGGCTGGTTCCACTTCATCCAGAGGAACTTTCACCTCTGCCTCTTTAAATTTCAAAAGTCCTCGCAAATTGCAGTTTTTGTTCAACTCTTGTATGCGCTTAGCGTATTCCTTGTAGGCAGCCACACTATTTGATCTTGCAGCTTCTTGCAACTGCGCTATTGCAAGAGGATCATTAAGGTGTACCTCACCACCTTTCCTCCAATGATAATCCCCCGGGTTTGGCAGTGCTACAGCCTCTGCACTTCCAGGAGGGAGAGCACGAGTTGGAAATGCTTGCTCATGCAACTGGAGTGTATCTCGAGCAAGCATCTCAAATGTTGCTCCCTCTACTCTGCTAGGAATTCCAGCAAAGCACCTGTCAATAACTTCTGAAGAAAGACCCAGAGCTTCAAAAATCTGAGCACCCTTATAAGAAGCCAGAGTGGATATCCCCATTTTGGCAAGAACCTTCATCATTCCATAAGTATTTCCTTTGAAGTACTTTTCGACCAGTTCATCCTTTGAGTAGAAATCGCCATTTCCTCTTGGTGGGATCTTACCATCAACCTGCAATCTCCATATGGCCTCCAACGCCAAGTATGGGCAAATAGCATCTGCCCCAAAACCAACCAGAGTACAAAAGTGATGAACTTCACGTGGTTCAGCAGATTCAACTATCAACCCAATTCGAGTTCGCTCAAGATTTCTAACGAGATGATGATGAACAGCACCAACAGCCAAGAGTGAGCTTACAGCAACACGCTTTGGTGAGAAAGCTGCACATCCAAAAGAATGACAATTAATTCATGCTTGTCAACACTGTCACCATATACAAACTTCATCCAATAAGGGCCAATTTGCATTGATTTCAAGTTTAGTTCAAATCTTATAATACAAGAATTATATACCTCTGTCAGAAAGCACAAGAGTTGTATAACCTTCCGTGATTGCATCATGAGCCTCAACACATATCCTATCCAAGGTCTCCTCAAGCCCCTTCCTACCACGGTTCTTGGAATAAGTTATGTCTATGACTTTGCTTCTCCAACCTCTATAATTCATCTTTTTAAGTGCTTCCATTTCTTCAATTGATAGAAGAGGACCTTTGAGTGAGAGACGGTGACATTGTTCTTCAGTGGTTTCTGTCAGATCACCTTCTGGACCAATCATGCACTCCATGGAGGTAACAATCTTCTCTCGAATAGGATCTATCGGAGGGTTCGTTACTTGAGCAAACATTTGCTTGAAGTACTCAAAGGTTAGCTTCTCTCTGTTAGACATAACAGCCAAAGGGGTGTCATTGCCCATAGAACCGAGGGGCTCAGTAGCATCTTTTGCCATGGGTAGCAACAACATTTCTAAAGCTTCAACAGTGTACCTGCATAGAGGTCACAACAAATACAACTTTAATGGAAGAACCAAATCAAGTAGATATGGAGATTATGCAAAGAAGAATTGTGCATACCCAAAAGCTTTCAGTGGAGCCAATAAACCTTGCATGCCCATGCTTTCCAAATTCTTATCATCATTAGATGCCTAGAAAATCATAGGACGTAAATCACATTGAGAACTATCCAATAAAGAAAATATAGGAAGGGGATAAAATGTAAGTGCACCCACCTCCATAACTCCAGAAATCTTAGGTGGGACCCGTTCAGTTGAATCAACCGATTCAACTACATCCTTAAGCTCAATCTTTTGCCGTTTAAGCCACTCTCCATAAGGCCTTGCCAATGAATACTGCTGCTTCAAGGCCTCATCATCCACAACAATATGATTTTCAAAATCAACCAGAAGCATCATGCCAGGATTAATTCTTCCTTTTCTACACACATCTTCTGATGGGATATCTACCACACCAACTTCACTAGCCATTACAACTCGTCCACTATGAGTGACATAAAATCGACCTGGTCGCAACCCATTACGATCCAATGTAGCTCCTAGGTAGCGGCCATCAGTAACTGCAAGTGATTTCCCATAAGTACAACAGTCTCCAATTGTTGCAACTATAATTAGAGTGGAATAAATTTCAGTAATATTACATGATATAAGAGCTGGCCCGTCCCATGGCTCCATAAGAGATGAAAAGTATTCATACAGGTCTTTCCTCTGAGGATCCATATTCTCATCATTTTGCCATGCTTCAGGAATCATCATCATAATAGCTTCGGGCAGACTTCTACCAGCTCGAATCAGTAGCTCAAGGACACCATCAAAGGCCCCTACATTACCAAAGAAAAACAACTTATTACATGCCAGTTACAGTACAGCATATTGAGACACTCTGCCTGAAACCATTAATGGTTTCAAGATTTCATATTACACGTGCATGGAAATATTCATTCATGCATATAAATATGTGATAAAAAAGATGCACTATCAGAAGTTAAGTTCACCTGAATCTGATGAACTGGCATCCACAATGGGTAGAAGCTTCTTCAACTCATTCTTTGAAAGACCAAGCTCCTTACACTTCAATAGGCCCTCGCGTGCCTTCATCCTGTGTAAAGTATGGTGTCACAAAATACATGCATCATGGAAACATCTAAAAGGAAGACTGAAATGATACCTATGGCCCAGCAAAGCAGTTTCCAACCTTTTTCCTTTCTTTTCTCTTATTTTCTACTACATTATTTATGGATTACTGGCTAACCCAGGTAGTCAGTAAACAAGAAAAAAAAATTATATATATATATATATAAATCTACAAAGATTCCAAATAAAAATAACCCGTATAGGGAAAATATCTCTAAATGCTAGGAAATTTAATTTTTCATTTCTAAAATCCAACAGTGGATGGCAGTGACAGGTAAAAAAAACATTCAACTCTTCTCAAATTCCCAATTCAATAAATTACTAAACTTACCAGTTTACATTGCCTCTAAGTGTATTAATCTCCCCATTGTGCCCCACCACACGCATAGGCTGGGCACGATCCCAGCTAGGAAAAGTATTTGTAGAGAACCGAGAGTGTATCTGCACCAACATTCAAAAGAACCGCATACTTGTTATTTACAATTTCATCGGTTTTATACACAAATGTGAGAGTGAAGTGAAAATGACGAATGAAACTGTGTTCAAGGCGCTTCAGTATACGTAATACTGTGATTCCAGAACAAATATCGTGGAAATCCTTAAGCAACTTTGACCAACAGAAATTCCTTTCCACCAATACATTGGGAATTCATTCTCAACAGCCGATCATAGAGGACTTCAGTAAGTTTCTGCAAATATGATTTACTCGGTAACAATGTGTCTTACCCACTCATCCAATCCAGCATCCAAATTCAAATAGTAATCAAGGGAGTGGAAGAACTTAAGAGATCATTCAAACCTCTATGCATCAGAAGTCATTCCTCAACCTTGCATCCCTTCAGTTACTGGTGGTTCCCATGCTGTTTGTTGAAGTATGAAGTTAGTGGAGAAAGAAAAAAAGTGAACGGATAATAGATTTACCAGGGCCATGTAGCTCGTAAACCTTTCATTCCCAAGATCCGCATAATAGTAATCCTTTAGCTGGACAGGCTTTAACTGACCCTTGTAAACAACAGTCCTATACAAAAGATGCAATGTGGTGAACACTTGGGCTAGAAACAGAAAAAAAAAAAAAAAAAAAAAAAAAAAAAAACAGATAATAATATAGTTCAGATCCAGAGGAGAAAAACCATGGATTTCAAAAGCACACCTTGAGGACAAAGAACATATATAGAAGTCCTTGGCACCTCCATATTCGATGTTCAATGCAGATCGGATAGCAGCCATAGAAAGCCTTCGTAATATATACGTCTGTGAATAAAAAAGCAATGCAAAGAAGCAATCAGACTTAAAACCTTAGAGAAAGTATAAGATAAAAATGCTATTTTAAGACATATCATAAGGTGAATCAGAAACTAAAACTGTCTTAATGTAGGAAATCTGCCCACAATCAGCTATGAACTCATAAACCACAATTCATTAATATACAATTGTTTTTGCATCTCCACTTCTCAAATATCATGATTTTCATAAGACAATCATATTGGTCTACAACGAATTCTAGCAAAAATATTTATAGACTGTTGTTTTTGTATGTCCACTTCTCATATATAACTATTTTGACAAGTCAATCATATTGGTCTACAATGAATTCTTGCACAAATATTTGACAGCAGGTAACCCCTTACAAAATTTTATGTCCTCACAGCCAAATGGAACTAATAGACCTAGAATTAATATGTGAAAGCTATTCTCAGGATGTCATAACAACATGCTACTCAAAATCAACCCGTGAAGAATGTGCATGCTATTGTAATAATTCAAACGGAATAGGAAACTACCTGTTGTTCCAAATCCACATTAGACCTAGGAGAGCGAGTGAGGAACACTTGCTCAACCCCAGGTTCTGTTACCAAAGCACCCTTGCCCAAATCTGAATTATCTGTAGGCACAGACCGCCATCCAAGAACGGTATGTCCAAGAGACTCTGCAACCTATAACAAGAATATAAGGTTCCCATGTATGTCCTCAAAACTTTCAGACCACAGTGATAAACAAAACTGCATTTTTCCAAGGTGTACAGCTTATAGCTCAGACATTGACTAAATTCTGTCATTCTAGGAACTCCTGGAAGGATTCAAAGGCAGGAGTTTTACTTTTTCAAAACAATTTAAATTATACTCCAACATCACTGACCTTTGAAAAAACTCTTTTGCTTTCTTCCCTTCGATTATGGGAGGTGGGCATGAAGAACATACCAACAGCATATTCACCTGGCGCTGGCAAATCAAAACCAATGTCCTTGGTAACCTGATTGATACAACACAACCAACCACTAATCAGAATCAAGCTATAGATTTGAGTTTCGGTGAACAAATAAACAAGTATAAAACCAATATTCTCACTCTCAATCATTGGGCACTAAGAACCAGTTCTTTTTGTAAATAATGATTGGTACTAATTAAATAAGCCAAAAATGAACTTTATCACAAGAATAAAATATTTTTGTTGTTCCAACAAATAGTCAAATAAAATATAATAACCCAAGGGTATTGGCGCAATTGGTTACAAAGGTTGGGTTGCGTGAATGGGAAGAGCGCTTGCATACGATCCCCTCTCAACACACCCATGGGGAGAAGGATGAGTTGTTTAAATGTGACTTACCCTCGAATGAAGGTTAGTCTGGTGACCGGAAAATAAAATACAATTATGTACCTCCTTGTAGAACTGATGAGGAAGAGCCACAAGAATCCCAGCTCCATCACCAGTATTGGGTTCACAGCCACAAGCACCTCTGTGTGTCATGCGGACCAACATCTCCAGAGCATCCGTTACCTACAAAACCAAACTCCAAAATTTTCGATAAATACAATAAGCATGGGAAAAACAAAATACACTTGTACAAAACAATCTCCTACCGTTTTGCGACTGCTGTGGCCAGATAGTTCGGCGACGAATCCGACCCCACACGAGTCCTTGTCGAATGAAGGATCGTAGAGTCCGAGCGGCTTCTCCGGCACCATCGACATTGCGGCCCGAGGCACCAGCCGGAGCTTGGGCGACTTTCCGGGGCCATCGGATTTCCAGAAACGGAGCCTCTCCGATCCCGGCGCTCGCAATCGGGACCCGAAGAACCTCTTCTCCAGAAGACTGGACCTCCTGGCGGCAGCTCTGTGGCAGAGCCTGGTTATGGGAGTCACATTGAGATTGAATTTAGGGGAGGACTTGTTGGAGGAGTAGAGGGCACATGTGTTGGCCTTGAATTGAAGGAGCGAACCCGATAAAACACCCGACATTACGTAATTTCAAGCTGAACCGATTTGGGGAAATATCGGATGTTCAGATTAGACTTGGTTGGTTTGGAATTGAAATATAAAAATGGCAAATATATAAAATGAGGCGCGGATTTGACGAGACGCGAGAGGTTGGAGGAGCAGGAAAACAAGAAATGAAGCACCGGTTTTGCAGGAAAGTGGAGGCGAGAAAGCAGAGGAAGGGAGAGATTCTAGCAGCACCCACCGACCGACCTACCTCAGATACTGCACTGCTCTGCTCTTTGGTTGTTGGATGTTTTATAGAGGCATTTTCAGTTGCAGTTGCAGAGAGGAGTGTGCTGTCTGTAAATTCGTATCGACGTGGGGTTCTGGGGAGAAACTGTGGGTGGGGCCCACGTGTCAAAAAGACTTCCTGTGCGGCAATCCAAAGCCGCTCATGACGGTTCCCAAGTTAACAATTAATAAAGGAGGGTTGTGCTTTTTTCTCATGTGATCTTGGTTTAGATGAATCCTCACCGTCTATTTACTGACAGATAAGAGCAGGTAAATGGTCTGATGGATGTAAACCGGTTTGGGTGTAAGCCGGATTATAATACTCTCCAACAGTTCTCCATTCTCTCTCTGAAATGGCTAGCAAAGCACCGATCCCGAGCGCAGAGAAGAGGTGGTTGTCGCCGGCGACGACGAGGACACCGGAGCTCAGGGTGCTCCCCTCGTGAAAATCTTGACGGT
>JAYMTA010003536.1:0-14071 GCA_036897625.1 Pelargonium cotyledonis | reverse complement strand
ACGTTTGGGAATTCAGAGGTGATGACAACAAGAAGGGAAAATTGATTCCCAAATCAGATGAGATTCCGATGAATGGGATATACGTCGTCACAAATAGTCTTGGCACGTCTGCAATCAAATGGAAGACAGTATCTACGGTCAATGAGAGGGGCAAATAGTCCTGCCTTCCATTTTACATCATCGGAATCTCATCTGATTTGGGAATCAATTTTCCCTTCTTGTTGTCATCACCTCTGAATTCCCACAAGTTGGGATTTCTTCCACTTTTGAAGCCAATTAAATACAAATTGTCGACTTTAAGCCGAAGAGTTGTCTCATACCGTTTTGTTTCTTTGGTTTTTGTGCTCACGTTCTCGAAGCGGAAGATGACGTCAACAAAACGGTTGTCTCCACCGGCTGGACGTAGGACATGTACTTTCAAACAATTCTCGTAGTCTTCAAAATTGATTGGAATTTTATTCCACTCCACTTCTTTTATCAAATGACTAAGAAACTCCTGTAGAGTTTGTCCATTTGGTGTCTGTCCAGAGCCCCAAGACTCCAGGAGGTCCACAGTTTCGCCGAAATCCCAAATGAGCTAACGAATTGTCCTAGAAGAAGAGCTTGCCGAGCTTGCCTTGTTACGAGACATACCTGCTGATCGAGAATATAAAGAACAAGTACAGTCAAGCTAAGAAAAATGAGATTTTAGAATTCATCACATAATTTGTTTTCTGGTATGTTGTGGTGACAGATTTTTGTTTATTTTGAGTCATATTTTGTTATGCAACAATATATTTTTCAAATTGTTTTCTTTCTTCTTCTTTAGTCTTGGCAGTTTTTCTATTTGAATTGATTGTTACTTACAAGACCACAACTGAAGAGTCCAACAACAAAAATAAATGGTGATAGATATCAGAATATGGTAGATTTGTAGTTATATATGTTGGAACATTATAGTTTGCGTAAATAGAATTAACAAATCAGCTGGTACACATTATATATGAAAGGATCCAAACACATGACCATATCACAACCAAGAAAACAAGCATCAAAGCAGCATGTAATTAGGAAAAAGAACAACAAATGAGTTACTTACCTGAAATATAAACAATTCTGTGGATGAAAAAAAGAAGACAGATATGATCTGAACAACACAGTTACAAACAAACAAAGCTTGGATCAGAATATATATATATTAAAAAAAAAAACACTCAAAGAACTGAATGGAGAGCAAAGAAAGTATCAACAAAACCAACTGGAAACACTGTACATACCCAAGTGAAGTGAAGGAGACAAATGTAACTGTTGGATGAGCTAGCTAGTATGAGAGGTGAGGTTGGGATGGATCTGAGACTGAGAGAAATGGAAATGAGATTCTTAGTCTTAGCTAGGGTTGAGCTAGGAGGTTTTTTACTGGGCAACAACTGCAACAAATAAGAATGCTCCATTTACTTCCTATTTCATGACTGTTTTTTATTCACTGCCATCCTTGCCAGTAATAGCTAGCAACATATTCTTTAATATTTCTGCATGCTAAGAGACAAATTAATATATTTACTTCTTCTTTCTTTACTCACTTTTTATTTTCTAGTTATTTGAATTTTTTTTATATACAGAAAGGTGCTGAAATCCTATCTTACAACGGCCTAAACAACATTTTCAAGACATATAAATACAAGCTCGAATAAGGAAATAGTGTTCAGGAAAGAGACTTTGCCTCTTAACTCTAGCCTAGGGCTTTTGGCACCTTACCGCACCAAAGTAGTCTTTAACACCACCACCAAGGATGTGTTGAGTGGGGATCGATCCTGAGATCTCTTCCCACTCACACAATTGGAATAACCAACTGTGCCACCCATAGTGGTTTCTAGTTATATGAATTAATGTCACACATGACAATCATATATATTTGGACACATTTACATGCTTCTTTTAAGGTATTCCTTGATTGTAATCAAACTGGGTTGGGTTAGTTCAATCTCAACTGGTTTATTTCCCATATCACATACCTTCTTCAAAGTCAATCCAAGGGAACAGAGTTGCCATATATATCCATTCTTAAATGACTTCCTTCTTTTTTGTTTTGTGTTTGGTTTCCATCTTAAATGCCTGAAGCTTTGGAAGCTAACTGATCATAAAAACTATGGGGAGGACAAATTGCAGCATGAAATTGACCTTCTCGTCCAGAAAACCATAGTCTGGGAGATCTTCCCGACAACATTGTTGAATTTCAATAGTTGGTCATTGAATTTATTTTAAGTAATGATATGATGCTAGATTGCTATATTCCATTGCAATATTGCATCATACTATAGTTGGTCTTCATGTACGGACGTATAAAGGCACAGCAGCTTGTACGTGTTCAATTGCCTTTCTTTATACGTACATGAAGACCAACTACTACATGTATATGTAAGAGATCGAGTTTTTACTCATTTTTCGTTAGGAAAAAGTCAGATTCTTTCTATTAAATCATCTATTATAGTTGGAGAAATCTGGTGTTTTCGAAAAACAATACACCACCAAGCAAGTGGATCAACTGGTTAGGGGTTGTTCCAGCTTAAGCTGAGGTCTCGAGTTCGAATCCCAAGGAATGCAGATGCATTAAAACTTGGTAGGAAAAGCTTTGCCGCCCTTGTGGTCCTACCCAGCTCGAATGGGAATTAGTCTGAGTGTGATAAAACGGCTTAAAGGCACAAAAAGGGAAATAAGAACAAAATTTCTATTACCATATCATTTCCAAATTTCTTAGCCAAGCAGCAATATCAACATAATGTACAAAGCACATTACTACAAATTTTCTCCTATCATTTCCAATTCTCTCAACTTTTTTTTTTTTTTTTTTTTTCAGCATAACAAGTTTGATGGAGAAAAAGCTCCTATTAGAGTTCTTATGACATAGCTGAAGCTACTGCGTCCTCCGAATCCACCTTCAGCTGAAACCGAAAGAAAAAGGAAATCGTAAATGGTTCGAACATTGGTTAAGAGTTCGATTTTGATAAATTGTACATAGAGAATGTGTCACATACCAGCTTGAGATGGCTCAGGAGAGCTCCGTGTAATAGCCTTCTCAGTTTATCGCATTGATCGGCCATGTGACCCGTGCGCATCAATTCCTCGAGTTGGCACCATAGGCGTTCAGTGGTCGTGTATGGGAACCAAACTGCAAATGGCTTTTTGCGGTTTATTATGCCGGCTGGTCTCTGTCAAGGGTTCAAAATTTCAGCGTATATCAGGTAAGCCAACAGTATGCATTCCAAAACGGCTTTTATACAACACTTGGACCCATGTCCTGTGAAGTTTAGAGAAGGTCCTTTTTCTACTTTATATTAGAGCTCTGAAAATTGGGTTCGGGTTGTGAGGACCTAATACAGACCGACTCGAAGTGGGTGCATGTTGCGGGTCTGCCGGACCAAAACATTGATTGGTCCATTTTACACAATTGGAACCCGCATGAAATGTGAAACAGGTTTCGGGTAACCAATTCTATAGATCAAATATGTCGTGCTATAGATCAAATATGTATTGTATGAGTCAACACAAACATTACGCATTTAATAACAGTGTTCAAATAATTCAATTTCGGATTTGAAAGATCTAAACCGAATCCGACCTGAAGGGAGTGCAGGTTGCGGGCTTTGTGTGTAAAATGAGCGGATTTGCCCAACCCAAAAAATGAACAGGTCTATATCATGCAAACCGAACCAGCATAAAATGCAGATCCGGTTCTAGGTATTGCTAGCTTTACCATCAGGTAACCAATTCTAGACTCCCACTCCACATAGTCAAATATACAACCCTCGAAAAAGATGTCATTTGGACAACAAACTGTCACTGGTAAAATCAAGGTACAAAACTAGACAAATGATTCAAGTTAAAGAAAATCAACAGAGAAAGGTTAAGTACTTACCATTGACGCAAATGATTCTATGTACTCGAGTAACAGATTTGTAGCTTCTCTGTATCGTCCATGATCTACATACAATCTAAGTAAACATGCAGGATTTGATTCCTTGCCGGTCATTTCCCAAGCCCCTTCCCTCCGACCATCCTGTCACAATCATGGGAACAAGTAAAATATGATACCGAATATTTGGGGTCTATGGACAGATGAATAAATTTTTAAATAGTTTTTAACTTATACTAATACAAACCCATCCACATTGGGTTCTATGGACAGAAAAAATACCTTGAACATATGAACAAGCCAAAGAGGCAATTTGATCTGAGGATCCGTACGAAGAAGAGTTTCCGCAACAATTGTTGGTAATCTAGCATGAAATACTTTGTATTTTTCCTGGAAAAGATGAAAGCTATATGAGGGTAGAAGAAAATGCAAGGAAATGATTACATAAAATAAATAGAAAAAACAACAGAGAGTGAACAAGCAACTTTCAATAGTTGTATTAAAATCAAAAGACTCGGGCATTCCCATAATTATGGTGAAATGTAACAGAAGGTAAAAGATGTTGAGTAAAGACACTTCAAGCTTTTATTGGGTTTATCAGGCTACTACGCTAGTCTTTTGGGTTGGGTTTCTATTCCTCCATTGATGCTTTCAATGAAAGCCGGTGAAAGCGGAAGGGCTGACCAATGAGGGGGGCAAACCATATGGATCAGTGTGAGAGAGGACCTGCTGTTGATGCCGACTTTATAAGGGTTGCAATGGTAATAACTAATGACTCACCATCGGGAACATGCCATGTACCAAGAGTGCTTAAGTCAAGGAGTTTTCCCGCCTAGCAGTCTGGTCTGTAAGGTAGACCTCTCTCTTGGACTACGAAGCTGCCCGAAATAAATCGGGTATGGATGATATAAAATTTAACAAATTGCAGACCTACCAACTGAAGTTGGAACACCCCAAAAATAATTTCAATCCTGTTGGGGTTTATAGACTTGCTATCCTAATTCTTCACAAACAAATATCCAGCAGCACAAGAAATGTTCAACAACTCAATAAAAAATCAGTAAGCAAGCACATCATCTAGTTCCTAAACCAGTAAATGAAATGCGTGAATATCATGTAGAAGGTACGAACAAGATAAAGCTCAAGAGTTTCCCATTGACTATTCCCCTTGGATTGTTCACTTGGGCCCATAAGACTCGTATCAAGTGAACCATGGGCAGAAAATTCATCCCTTGATGATGTCAGCAAAAGATTCTGGAATTTGGAACCGTTCCTGAAAGTTCAAAACCATTTGTCAGCTTTCATGAAGTCTCAAAGATAAGGAATAAAAATACCTGCTATGTTTTAGAAAAGCATTAAGAAAATGAAGATTAAGTAACAAGGACAAGACTTATCGTACCCAACGAATGAGGAACCTAAACTGCTCGGACAGCATTTTAACGACATAGCAGAAAAAACTTTTTCCAGTTCCCTGAGAAGAAAGGGCAGTGTTACATCTCAAGGTGCATAAGAAGCAAACAAAACCTCAATGAACTTGTATGTTACAATATAAGTGTGAGACTTGTACCTCTTTAATCCTGAACCCTTCCAGAATTTTAGGAGAACAGTAAATGCCGTGTCATACAAATTTTCCTGGATCAAAAGATCAACCAATTCTGATGGAGCTTTAACTCCTGGAAGGGAAAACAAAGTACAAGTAAATTATGGATGAAGAAAAAAGGCATGCATAAAATTATCATTTGAACAAATTTATGATATATTATAGGCAAGATGTTTGAGAAATATTATCTTAGAGATCAGAGACATGTGAGCAAAAGATTAGAGGCAATCATACAAATATTGTAAACAAATCCCTTCATATGTGAAGCAATGAACTTTTTACACAAAGAGGTATATGATGGCAAAAAGGAATCAAACAATGATTTAGCTAGACAGTTAGAAATGTTTTTCAAGCTTTGCCCAACATATTTCCTTGTAGGACTGGAAGTCAGTTCTTATTTGGTGGCTAACTAGGTGATTCATGTAGAAGCATAGCCCTAACAAGGAGACTGAAACTGAGCAAGAAAATAATGCAGAAGCAGCTAAGGTTAATGTACATCCCTGTATTATAACCATCAACTAAATCTATCGAGCCAAGAATGACCCTCACTACTAAGCAGCAAACATTATTACGACTCTAAGGTCCTCAGCACAAAGAGCGCCATCCTATAAAAATGGCTTCCCTAAGAGAAACTGGCTCCTAACTCCAATCAGATCGCTTATCCACTCTAGATGAGGCTCATTAGGATGACATCACAATCTGAGTTATATGCCACTGTCCACCTATAACTCTGATCTAACATGTAAATAGAATTATAATATGATGATTGTACAAGGTCAACCGCTTGAAAGAGGAGAGAGTAGCAGAATCAAGCTTACCAGTAGATTCGCATTTCACATTTGACAATGAAAGCAAGTATTCTGCAGATGTCAGTAGATGTTCATTTTCAAGTTCATCAATATCGACATAGGATTGTGCCCGTTGAGACTGAACATCATTCACAGTCTCTGCGTAAAAAAAATGTATTATTGCCTCAATAGAAATTGAAATGTGAGACATCAAAATATATTGAACACTGCCCACCCAAAAATTGTACCTAAAGGATGCCAAATAAACAAATAGGTGCATTGAGAAGAATAAAATATTTAAATATTACAATAGTAACTGAAGGCATGTGTATTGGCTTTCGCAATATTCACCTTGTCCTTCAACTGTTTTTCTCAGCCTTTTACTTGGGTGGTGCCCATTGTGAAAAGAGGCGCCCTCTAGCAGAGGATCAATCCAAGCATACGAAGGATGAACAAGATGCAGGGCATTGATGGCAGCAGTAAGCCCATTCAACCTCTCCTGAAGCACCAGAGAAAGATGCTGTTGATCTGGCATGGCTGCTTCATTTCGCAAACGAGTTGAATATAGGTACATGTAACTTGCCGCTCTGCGCCAGTTATGTCGGTACATTTCAAAAGAGTAAAGCAACTTATATGGGTTGGGCTTTGCAGATATATCTGAGCGCTCTGCCTACAGTACAAGGTGCAAAAAGGTCCCAGCACATTAGTTTGCAAAGAAAAAGATTGTTTTATGAATAGAGAAGAAAACAGAATTTTATTTTTAATTTACAAGAGATATACCTTCCAGGCAAGCTCTCGCTCAACCTTCTCTGTTAAACCAATGAAAGGTAGTTGACCACTGCAAAGTATCTACAACAAATAAAAAGACTCTATTGAGTAATATGCTGAGGACAAAATCAGTCAATCAGGAACTGAATATAAGAAAATAAATCATATAGACTTTTCAGTAAGCTAAATGAGTTTCATAGCTTATATCATGAAAAATGAACAAAATTATGACCAACAGTACATAAGAAAATAATTTTTGAATAAAAAAATTGACCTGGACTTGATGTAACAAGCGGAGAATGATGATGTATCCCTATTGAACTAAACACCAGCCAAGGCAGTTACTACTGCCCGCAAATGCTTCAGAAAAACATATGGTCTGAAAATTATATTTAACACCCTTGGGAAAATTAACACCAACTCTATAAGCAAACCTAAGCTACTACAGTAACTGATATACATAATGGGCAACCAAAAAGTATCGAAACAAACAAACAACAAATGCGAATATTTTTTACCAACCTTTACAGCACCACGTTCGTTCAGGACAATAATAAAACGCCTCAAACAAATATATTTGCTATCTTCATCTGGATTTGAAATTATTGCACAATATGCATCATAAAAGTGATTCAGATCAAGAGTAAACTTGAAGACATTTGCCCAAAGTCGTCCTTTGATACTAGCAGCTGATTCATTGAATGAGTCTGTCCCATTGTTATTATCACCATTAAGAGCTTCATCAACTTGCTCAAGTGCAGCAAGAGCAAACTGGCAGGCACCTTCACTAATATTATACTGCTCAAATATCTGCATTGCCCATTGATAGTAATGAAGCTTCCATGTAGAAGGTGATACACAACCAGCTGACAAGGATAGTAAAGAGAAGAGTAAATAAAAGAAAATAAAATCATCTATATATTTTTGAAAGAGTCACAATTTTTTTCTAAATAAACTCACTTAAACCGGTAAGCTGAAACCCAGCTACATGCGATAAACCCTGCAAAGCCTGTGAAGCTCCTTGACCAGATGAAGCCCTGATATAAATTGTAATAGCCAAAATGTCATTCAAACCCTCGTGAGAAACAAAAATTAATCAGCATTTACAAGGTACAAATCAAGCACACTTGTGGCAGGAAATACGCATTTATAATTTCTGATTCCTTTTTTCTTCAAGTTCCCCAGTAAGGTAGAGGATCAATGGTCGCTTGTAAGTCAATAAACCACACAACCAATTGATAACATGAACACAGCAGAGTATCCTGGATTTTTTCCCCAACTAGGAAAAGGTAAATTTTACAAGACTTGTGTAATCTTTGTCCATTTCAATAACAAAGGGTGTAGTTATGGTTACTGTTAACCTTCCACCAACCCAAAAGCTTAAGCTCTAAGGTGGACAGACCCAACTAGTATATAAAGTGGTCTCATACGTCAAACTCTTTCGTTGTGGAATAATGTTAACACTCCCTTCACGTCCAGGTTAGATAACAGAACAAACCTTGCAAGTGGGCCAAGTGGGGGCAACACAGATGGGTCACTGGGTCAAAACCAAATCAGTACTGGCACCATGTTAAGCTTTACTTTAACCCAAAAGCATAAACTGTTAGGTGGAAGGCCCAAGTAATACAAAAAGTGGTTTAGATTTTGACTCTTTCGATGTGGGATAACTTTAACAGTAACTACTTATGATTCCACACACCATATTTTTTAAGTTCTACTACGACCTTGTTTCTACTTATTGAGAGTACATTGTTGCATGGCAAGTTCATAGTGCAATGCACACACAACCCATCGTTTACTTAACAGTAATTATTACACAAGTAAATCACAAATTTCCTATCAATTCATGCTAATTTCAGTTACCGTCCCCTGTATATTGTTTATGCGCCCACTAAGAATTTAAACTTGCCTCTCACACAATTTTAAAAAGACAATAAAATGAACTGCAATATTAACATTTGCCTCGTTAATATAGGATAGCGACAATGTGACATATGATATCAAATTTAAATACGAAAAGGTAAAGAATATCAAGTACCTGAAGAAACAGCGAACAGCTTCACAAACTTTCTTCTCTTTCTGTGTGCCATGCAATGTGCATTGTGATTGAATGAGAAGGCAACATCCAAGAAGGTGATGAAGGATGCACCATTTACCATCAGTATCTTGAACACTTCCAGAACTCTTCTCCCTCCTAGAATGTGCCTCCACAATATTGAGTAGGTACTTAAGGAAGAAAAAAAATATTTTTTCAGTTATATTCTCCCTAAAAAAAAAAAAAAAAAGAAAAAAAAAGACATCCCCATATGAGACAAGGAAAAATAATAACCTCAACCGCATCACACTGCCCATGCCTTAGGAGGATTGATGCAAGCTCGGTAGACTGGCTCAAGAAGGCACATGATTCTTCTCCCATGCTGCCCCAAATAATTAAGCTAGTAAAGTCCCGCACCAAAGTAATGAAGTTTTCTGGATTAGGGAGACATCTCAAAGGAGGATTACTTTCACCTCCAGAAGAACTTTGACTATTAAGCAAAAGTACAATAGCCAACGAGAAATCACATTTGCCAAGCTTTTCATTCCATGAGCTTTTATCAATGTTGCTATCTGGAGCAGACAACATGACAATTATCATGACAATACTACGGGCTATTGAATTCAATAATCATGATTCCTGAAAGGCACAACCAGCACTAAACCATGCACATAAATTATGCATTATGTGCCTCGAATAACATATATTCGGAAACAGAACATCCTTATTCGAACACCAAGGTATACAAATATATTTATTTATCATGATCTTAACAAATTTAAAGATTGACATAATTTAATATGGGCAATAAACAATAAGCAGGCTATTTCTACAACTGCTAATAATAGCATTTGTCAGAAAATAAACCACAAACCTACCAATTTTTAATGATGAAAGTTGAGAACTGAAATCTTCGAATGCAGGAGATTCCGATGGCGTGGTGCAGAAAAAATGAATAACGAGCCACTCAGAGACACTTTCTTGAATCATTGGTATCAATTCAACTTGTATTTTAGATATGTCATCATGAGACATGTGGATCTGCATTCCAATATGGAAGAAATTTACTTGTCTTATTCTAACAAATAGAATGGCTATTTAACAGATAAAAAAGAAAAAAGTTAAGGCAAATTAGTAAAAGCATTACATAAAAAAATTAAATAAAGAAAACAAGAGACCATCAATCAAAGAGAAGGGAAAATTGATGTGGGACACGGTAATTAAAATTGCAGGCATATCATATCAAATTAGCAAAGCATTAAATCTGCTAGCAAAAAATAAATCAGCTAGGCACTTTAAAGCTCCAAACTTTAAACTTTCGTCGTTGGAAATTAAGTTATGGACTTCTCTCATATCATACCATAATAAAGGCATTAACATATAAGAAAGATTCTCAGCTCTACAAGAGGTACTGACATATGAGCGCTTGAAACGATGTAACATTGGTGCCACATAAGCTAACAGTTATCAGCTCATAAGCTAACAGTTATTGCTAGGCACAGCCAGATATATGCTTACAACAGATAAAAAAATAAATGAAAAGATCATACATCATTCAAAATTCGCTTAAACTAATAAAAGAACAAAGCAGATCAAAATATCAGAAACTGACCTGTCCACTAATGTTCACCAGATAGAACAAAAACAGAAGAATGTCCAATGCTGACTCAAACATCACCTTTGCGACTTGAGCAGACGCCTGGACTAAGATGGAAGTGTTTATATTAAATAACATTTTAGCACCCTTTTTTTGCATGGTTTTTGGTGGCACTAAAAATTTTATATAGCTCTCAATGACGCTCAACACTCTATTCCATGAGGCAGCTTTTTCACGCAAAGCAAAAAGAGACAAAAACATGTCAACCGAGAATTTCCTCAAATTTTTGTGATCTGTCAGTTCCTTCTGTGTAGCAACATCAATGCCAAGGTCTGCCATGTGGCGTGCTGTCACTGATGAGCTGTATCCAGTTTCCAAAATCTTCAGTAAGCAAGCAACAATTTCTTCAGATGAGACAACTGGCATGCTAACAAAGGATTCATAATATATTGTAGCAGCTGTTTTGCCCAGCTGATGGCCGACACTGATAATGCATCTGAGCACTTCAGAAAGAATCTCATGTTCAAGATCACCACCGGATAAGTCCAACGCAAACACATGATCACCAACTTCATTGGATGAACCTAACAAAATATGCAATACATAAAATACATCTATGTCAGCAAAATAAAATTTTGATATAGGTTGAATCCTTCAAAACAAAGGTTTAAACTTACCATTAGTAAGCAGCTCGATATTCTCTGAACAACGAAACAAACAAATAGAGTTCTGCCTGATTAAACCAACAGCACCTGTTGAGGACTCGAGAAACAAACCAAAGGGCACATTGTTCTTGCACCAGTAATGGAAATAGCGGGTACAGAAATTTTTCCAGCAACACAATATTGACATTGGACTTTCCATGGTACCCTGCATGCAATACACAGTATACATATTATTGTCACTTTCAACTGAAGAAAATGATATCAAAGAAAGGGAAAAGGGTGAAGAAAACTTGTAGTTACATATAACCTCTTGTTCAATCAGTGAAAGAATTTCCTTCTTCAGTACACCAACTGTTAAGGACTGGAACTCAGAATCAGTCCAGTGTCTGTTATAATCCAACAAAGTAGCACGCAGAGCAATATTATGATGAACCCCAGGATGAAGCAACCTGCGTAAGAATATAGAAGATAGAGATGGCACAATGCGATCCTGACTCTGCAAATTTTACAATGTGAAATCACAGATGAGAACTCCCCACGTAACATCTGTGGACATCTTATAAAGGAAAGGCACAAAACAAATTCATCTCAACACGCCTTAATTCCAGACCAAGGCCTTTTGTGGGGCTGTCGGCACCAGCCCAACCTGCACTTGACTCTTCAATATAAGGATCCAACATAAACCCGACGCTATGTAAAAAAGAACCTACAAACAGCACCTAATTCCCTCCCCCCAAGTTCTGACTAATCAGTTAAATAGTAAAGAAACGCATATCTCTAAACAAGCATGCATACCGTACCTCCCATCCCAGTAAATTGTTGTAAAAGCACTATTGTCCTCTTTTATGGGCAAAGAGAGAAGGTACTTTCCAACATTATAACCTCACTGAGTTGGCAACTTGAAAGTGAATAGTGAAACTGACAAGAAGAGCAACAGAAACTTATATACAACAATAGCTCCAGTACCTTCAGAGTTGAAAATACTGAATGAGTGATCCAGAGAAGATCGTCTGAAGAATGTTCAGAAGCTTGAAATAACTGGTCGGCTACAAATTCTTCCTGCAAAGCATAACAATTTGCTTCTTCCCTGACAAGTAGCAGAAACAATCAATCTTACAGAAGCACAGATAATGGCAAATATGGTATTTACATAACTGTAAAGAGAAAAGTCAGTTACAAATAAATAATCAAGAAAACACTGCCTTAGTCCATTTGTTTCATTGCAGTTTTGTGTCTGTGCATGTGTGTGTGCGTGTGTGTGCGTGTGTGTGAGAGAGAGAGAGAGAGAAGAAGAAGAAGCTTAAGCAACACATATATATTTCGAAATGATAAGTGAATGGGGGGAACTTCGATAAAACAAAATTTTACATTAAAACGTGTTAACTTAAGACCAACAGATGTACATTTGACTTACACATTAGCATCTGCAGCAACTAAGTTATGATATACCAATCCATTCTCCTTTAGTATATAAATCCTGTCAGAAGTGACTTTGACATCAATGCATCCCTCCTGACAACATTGGAGCAGTGGCACACTCATTGAAATGAACAATTTCCCCGTGAATATCAATAAAGAACTTCTCATCAAACACATTCAATAGCATAGAGGAAAAACAATAGTTACCTCCAAATGAATATTCTGTACTGACGGTTCCAGCAATA
This sequence comes from Pelargonium cotyledonis, assembly GCA_036897625.1. NCBI lineage: Eukaryota > Viridiplantae > Streptophyta > Magnoliopsida > Geraniales > Geraniaceae > Pelargonium > Pelargonium cotyledonis. The sequence goes on along the minus strand of JAYMTA010003536.1, from coordinate 1,065 downwards.
AAACAATCTTGTCCATTAAATCATATTGGAGGCTATGCACATAAATCCTCTCCAAGCTATCTTCCTTCAGAATAAGGTCATAAAAATCAGTCCATCTAATAGCAAACTACGTCAGCATAATAACCAATAAAAATGGAATGGAATAGAAGAAGAATCTCAGCCCCATTTCCTAAACACATACTCAGGCCCAGATACTTATGCCGTAGCTATACTAAGGTTTTCTATGTCCAACTTAAGAACATGCCAAATATAAAGCTTTTATTAGATTAGACATTGCAACAATAATTTCAGACAACTATAAGGAATGAAAAGGTAATAAATAATATTCACAAAGTGAATCTCATAAATAAATAAACTCATAACTAGGAACTCTTCTTTATGTCAGAAAATACCAATTTTCAAATAGATATATGAGATTATTTTGATCCATATGTTTGGACTAACCAGATTTCAAACTTTGCACAAAACATGTATAAACTAGCAAAGTCTAAGGATTCCAGCAACTTCCACAAAATCTACAGATTCAACTACCTTCCTCTGAAGATGCTATACATCACAGTGGAAAAGGTGAAAGACAAAGGAGTAAATGCATATTCTTCTAATGCAACCAAGATAAACTGAAGAAATCAAAGGTTAATCCCTTCATGGGTAGACTATCTGTTCGATAATTTGAGTTTTTTCAGAACAAACATGAAGAGATACTAAAGCACAAGAAGCAAACAAGGAAGCAATAGTCTATGAGGAATACGAATATCCTCATATTTTCAGATGTATGGATTACTAAGAACGGTATCATACAGATAACCATCACTATACAGTGCAAACCTGTCATCTGATTAGTAAAAATGTAATACATGAATGTTGAAGCATGCACAACAAAGTAAAATTAAAGATACAACACAAAAGAAACATTCAATTAGGAGATGCATGGGTTACGACCATGGTTGTTAAATCGTGATTCATATCGTGAATCGGGAGAGAATTTTTTGAATCGTGAATCGTGAATCGGATCGGATCAGAAGATTCAAACATATATGTATTATAATTTTAAATAATTTTTTGTTG
>JAYMTA010003535.1:0-14075 GCA_036897625.1 Pelargonium cotyledonis | reverse complement strand
GCCCTTATCACTCTAACTTTCCCTTATCAAAAAAGTAGTTCCCAAACGATACCTAAGAGCTTTGAGAAGAGGTCCGGCAGAGCACTGTCAGGGTTTGTTTTAGTAGCAGCTAGTCATTTTCTGAAAGCTGTCTTAACTGTGAGGTATGTATGTATTTCGTAAATAATTTATTTTAAGTTTTGTATTTTACTTTTTGTAGTTTCATTTTTTTAAGTTAAAAAAATAACTTAATTAATATTTTTGGTTTTCGGCAAACAGTCATTTCGTACCCAACACTCCTCGAGGGGTCTCATCTCAAGTATTCTGATTCTTTTCTCCTTTTCTCATAATTACCTTTCTCTAACTCTAACTCCATTAGATTGCAACATGGTAGCAGGTCTGAAGCCTATAGACCAAACATCCTTAGGATACCAAGCTTTAAGAAACTCTTCAGGCTCTAGTCCCTTGGGTGCACCGTTATTAGTGGGGTTTCACTTGCACCATTATATAGTCTTTTTACTTTATATTTTACCGATGTGGGATTCATTAACACTCCCCCTAAAATGCACGTTGGATAAAAGAGATGGGCATGCACATGGATATATAGACTTGAATCGAGAGTGTCACTTAACAATATACAAGTTGGGCCCTCTAACTAATAGTTCTAGACTTTTGGGTTGGAGTCAAGTTTAACAATAACCTTGTTACTTAGAGATATTTAATGGTTGCAATTTATGTTACATACCACCAAACTCTCGATGGTTAAATTTTCTCATCAGCTTTATCATTCATAATTTGGCACTCATGACCCAACTAAACCATTAATATACCCAATACATTGTGTGTGTGTGTGTGTGTGTGTGTGTGTTTGTGTGTGTGTGAACAAGTGGTGCTAGCAACGCCTAGACAATATACAAAAATATAAAAGTTCGTTTATAAGAATGTTGATTGGGTAGGGAGTATTTATAACAAATGATAAACATCATAATACTAAACTTACCATGGAGAAAACTTAGATACTTGGTGAAGTAAAAAAGCAAATGTGATAGCACAAAGTAGTTTAAAGGCTTTTTGATTGCTCGTGGGATATGTGAGAACATGAGGATTAGAAGGTTATTAGTGGATCTCAGGTTTCAATTACACAACCTATGAAGGTTGTATAATGTGACAACAATGTCACAATCTCAATTGCTCATGATCAAGTTCAACATGATAGAACCAAACACGTTGAGAATGATCTCATATGTATTTCACTATTCCTTATGTTCCAACAGCTTAACAAACTAATATTCTTATAAAAGGATTGCCAAACAAACAACTTGATCTTGTAGTGAGCAAGCTAGCTGTGGCAATGTGGCATATATTCTCGGGCGAACTACAAGGAGTGTTGAAAATAAGAAAATTCAGAAATTAAAAAGCCCTTGATCATGTTCAGACTTTCTGATCATGTTCATACCTACCACTTTATTGTGATTTATGTAATTGGTATTGTAGCTCAACTCTGTCCTTTTTCACTCCTTACGTTTAGTTGCCTCCATGTATTCTAGCCTATATATAGATGTTCTTGTCATACGTCTGAAAATATAATCAAATATCCATAACTCAGAGTTCACACGCACTCTCTTGTCATACATCTGAAAATATAATCAAATATGCATAACTCGGAGCTCACACACACATCACATATTTTATATCATTACCATATGATCCACAATAATCTTTATTCATTACTGTAGCAAAACTATAAATACATACGGATGAGACAAATTTGTGCCAGTTTAATTATTTTGGAGTATTAATTCATCATGTTGAAAAGCGTGACAATGAGACAGAAAATAGAAGTAGCTAAGAAAAAGAAAGTGAAGGAATATTTTGACAAGCCTTAACTTCCCAATATAGCACTGGCTGCTATAATCAACAAAGTCAATCATCAAAAATATAAGTCCAATCTCAACTGGTGCAAGTAGATTTTTACACTAAAACAAATCAATATGAGAGAACTTTAACAATAGTATCAATCATTAAAAATCACCAAACATAGAATCAGACATGGAAGCTTAATATGTCACATAGTAGGAAACAATATACTTTCCCAATTCAATAACACAATCATTTAGCCAAGAAATAACTCACAGTAATTGAAACACCTCCCAACCCACGGTGGTTGCTAACAACAACGTTCCGTCCAGATTTTGCCATATTGAAGGCAAGATGCTTTAGATACTGCATGACATGTTGTTAAACAGTCAGTAAATTTAAACAATTTCATCCATGTTCAGGAATCAGCATAGGTGACATAAGCTAGGTGAGCCAAAAATTGCAAACTTAACATACGCGTCATTCAGCACATTGGGTGTACAGATGATACCTCCCTAAATTACTGAAGAGCAACGAAGGACTTTCTCCAATATTTCCAAATTTACCTGAACGTTATTATCTTGTTTTTCTTATGTTAAAATATCATTAAAAAAAGCCAAAACGGGATACAGCCATGGAAACAAGTTAGAGTATATCTTCTTCAACTACCCAAACCAGTGTTACCCCCTCCTAAAGCCCTCAGACTTTTCTTCTTCCAACCACACCAAAGAAACATGAAGATCTCTTCATACAACCAAACCCCTCAGGTACTACCTCGCCAGCTGCCTATCCAACACTCAGAGTAGTCATCAGTTTTCCAACATCCGAAAACAACCAAAACAAGTTCAACTTGAGCCATAAAGATTAGGTTTTTACTCTTTCCAGTAACATAACAAAATGTACCAGATACTGCACATTCCAACCTAATCCCACATTCATGCCAAAAACAAAGGGTCTCTCAGTCAACCATTCTCCTCGTAACAACAAAAACAAGGAAAATTATCCCTGCAACCATACAGTACCTCTCCACCTGCCCATCTATCACACGAAAACCATACCCCTTGAAAGATAGCATTTCTGTGGATTTTCTCATCTTTGCATTAGTCCATTGTGTGTGAAATCAAAAGCACAGGTTCTTAGAGCTTATCAATTGTTATTAACTGGAATTAAGATGAGGACTCTTTGGACCAATATCAAAATATCAAGTGCGCAAAGGTAGTTCCAAGAATTTTGAATTTCTTTACTCATAAAGCCAGTCAACTACTGAGAATCAATTACCAGTGTCCTTGATAATGCAGCTGGGTTATCAAGACTTGAAAAAATGGCATCTTTGTTCATTCAAACTGATGAATCGTTTCAAAGTAGAACTATCCATTTCGCATGTATATATAAACCAAGTTAAAGTAATATACCAAATCAAGCAGCTTAAGACACTGAAATTTTCACGAAGCACCAGGGTGCCATGACTGAATAAGGCAGCTCTTTGAGACATTACTACAAAGAAATTATGTTATAAATATATAACTTACAGCAGAAGAAGAATCACTTGTTAAGCCAGGAACCACTACCACAATAGGAGTTGTATCATGCTTAGAAATGGCATTACTTGTACGAAAAGCACCTCCTGAAACTATAAGAACCATGTAGAAAAGCACAAACCAGATTCAATATTAAAAAAAAAAAACAGTAACAATTCTTTTTAAATGCTTATGAAGCAGATTTTAAATGTTGTGCATTTACCATCAGAAGGCATCAGCCAATCCAAAGCAATAGTTCCACCATCAGAAGTATAAAAGAGTTGTCTGAGATGATATACATGAATAGTTGTTAGAAAGAACACCAAAACAATAACCCGAGTATACTCACACCTAATGCCTGAACAAATGCATAAAATTCTTAAACATTAACCATCCTCTCTGTGGAAATGTTTGAAGAACGAGGGAACAAAGATCACAAATATATATAATTGCAAATGCAATGTGAAAAAACCACATACTCGATCTGTTGCTTCATTTCTTCTTAGCTTTATATATAGATATTATATTGGCCCCCATATGCACCTCCCATTCCATATGATGTGCAAACACTCTCATCTTATCAATATACTCGGGCACTCTTCGGATATGTGTTGGACACTTGATTTCACGTGTCCCTCACCTTTTCAATAATGTTTTAAGCTCTAAAACACATAGAGGACTAATATAAGTTATCATTCATTACGTATTCTTAGTGTATCTGGTACCCATATCGGTTGGAACTCGTTATCTAACCAAGACAATAGAATAAACTTCAATCCAAGAATTTACCTTGTGTAACTGAAAGTTGGAGGTCTTCCATGGAAATTGAGAAAAGCAGTCTGCAAATGCGGACTGGAGAGCCAGGGGGTCGCAAAGTACCTAGAATATTATACATATATGCATCAAGGGAATGGGTCAACAGAGCGCAAAATCAGAGGCAATCAGTGAATTGAAAACAGTAAGGTACCTGGAATGAAGGGTGGGGCAGTTGGAGACGACGTCCCGGAAGATTGGGGAAGAGGGGTGGTAGGTCAAGCGCTCGGGAGAGGGGTTGAAGAGATCGCGGAGGAGATGGAAGTCGAGAAAGGTGTAGAGGAAAGAGAGGAAGAGGACGGAGGAGAAGAGGAAGTAGTGGGAAATGGGTATGAGAGAGAGGGCTTGCAACAGAAGAAGGTACGCATTCTCTGAGGATTCCATAGCTGTGGTGTGCGTGCAACACAAGAGAAGAGTCAAGAGAGGGCCGAATATTTGGTAAAAATGGGTGGAAAGTAGATGGGAGGGAAGGGAAGTGAATGAACATGTATTATTGATTTGAATTCATTGTTGGTTTTGGGTCCCCACTTAACAGTTACTTGGAAATGATTTTCCATTCTAACAGTAACATGCATGACGGAATGTACTGATACAAGAAGCCTCAAACAGCCTGACGTCACGGCCTGCACATTTTTGGGCCAAATTTGAACAGATCTGGCCCAATCCGCGTAAGTAATCACACTTCTTTAAGGTGAATGCAATTTTGAGAGTTTAAAATTTGTTTATCTGTGTTGGGCACATGATGTAATTAATGACATATTTTGTTAAATGTAACTAGCGGAATAGGTTTTGCATAGTTTAGGGTATCCAAAATTATATATATATATATATATAGTTCAGGTTATCCAAATGTAAGAGGCGTGAAATACAGCGTAGGTACATGTAATTATCCCATAATCTTAACCTTTCATAGTGTCCATGTAGTTGTAATCATAATCGTCTATTTAGTTAGTCAACTAGTATAAATAGGTGAGGGTTTCACTTGCTCAAATATCATCATCTCTTTGTATTTGGCCTTTGTGTAATATAAGTGATCTTTTCAACTTGTGTTCTCTTTATTTGTTGTTTTCTATTTTTTTTTGCTCACAAACACTTTTGCATGAGAAAGGGTGATTTATACTTAGCACGTAGAGTGCAAGAGCGTCTAAGTGTCGAACGGTCTCGTTGTTGGCTAAGAAAAGCTTTTGAGTTGTTACAAGTACTATCAGAGCGGGTCGTGAAGGGATACAACTCAGGAAAACAAGCATGTAGTCTGAAGTTGACAATGCTCATGGATGAGAGGCTAACCCCAACGCTTCAAAAGAAGGACGGGGAAAATCAGGGGACGTGTTGGCGGTGCATGAGACTAATTACATCTCCAAACTTCGCGTAAGTTTGGGTGAAGTAATAGATCGTGTGGACAACTCAGAACATGAGCTTAACACTCATGAAAAAGGGGATAAGGTCTAGACATGATAGGTTAGATGAGTTGGAGAACTCAGTCGAAACCAAGTTGGTGACATTACAAGAATCATGCCAATGAGTTGTTCGTGTGAACTACATCAACCTTGATGCTAAGCTAGTGGATGCCTTTAAACAACTTCAAATTCAGGTAACTAAATTAGAGAATGAACTAAAAGAATCACGTGCAGATTGGATATTATACAAAGATCTTATCGTTAATGGAGCAAGCAGTGTAACCGTTAGAGAAACACTACAGGTGGACGCCCCAAAACCTAACAACTATAATGAGAGAAGGGATGCCAAGGAAATAGAAAACTTCTTTTGGCATGTTGAGCGTTACTTCAAAGCATGCAACCTTACAGAAGAACGCAAAAAGTTGCAAACCGCTACTCTCTATTTAGCGATGATATTGATGTTTGGTGGAGGCGCAAACACATTGAAATTGAACAAGGTACGACCACCATTAATACTTGGAATGATTTTAAATCTGAGTTGAAGAGACAATTTTATCCTACTAATGTTTCTCGTGAGTCTCGAAATAAGATGCAAGAACTTAAAACACACGGGGGCCTTCGTGACTATGTTAAAGAATTATCGTCCTTAATGCTTCAAATCCCAAAAACTTTACGAGAAGAATCCTTTGTAATTTTAGTACAAGACTCAAGCCATGGATACGAATGGAGTTAAAACGTTGTGGGATTGAACATATATTTACTGCTCTAATTGTAGCCAAGTCTATGATTGAATATACTCTAAGAATTGGCGGCAAACCAAAGTATCTGAAGGGGAACCAAGCTGTAGCATCCGGAAGCATACAAAGTGATGGTCTAGAGAGCAACAAAAACATCAGTAGGGGAGCAAGGCCGACCAAAACAACCTTATAGAAAGATGGAGAAAGTTCATCTTAGGGTAGAGACTGGAAATCTCGCCTCGACTAAAGAAAAGACCAACCAAGAACTTTCTTTCTATGCAATAGATATCATTGGCTTATGGACTGCCCAAAGTGTAGCAAGCTCAGTGATATGCTTGAGGATGAGAAGGAATCAAGCGAAGCGGCAAACATAGGGAGCCTTCGATTGAATGCTCTTGAGGGAAGTGGTGAAAGGAAACAAGATCCCTTCCAACCAAAGAATTGGAGTCTAATGTACGTCGACGAGGATGTCGCTTCATTAGGTGGGAAAGGATGTCACAACTTACACATTTTTGAGCTGAATCTGGCTCAATCCGCATAAGATTCAACCCACACTTTAGAGTTCTCTAAAAGCCTTCTCCACTTTTTAGCATTCTTAGGAAATATTTTGAGTTATGTATAATTTTGAAACTCTCTAGATAGTTCCTCTTAGCCTTCCATAGTGTCCATGTAATTGTAATCTTAATCATCCATTTAGCTAGACAACTAGTATAAATATATGAGGGCTTCACTTGCCCATTTAGATATAAAAAAAATTAATAATGTAACAAAAAGTTTATGTCCGTTTAATTAAAAAAAACAAATTTCATGTTCAATTTTCAATTTTTGTGTTTAGTTTTTTATGAAAAACTTTGAGAATTTAGAAAATTTGTTTATTTGGAATGTTTTTAGGTTTTTCAATTTTTTTAGTTTTTGTTTTCATTTTTAAGTATCATGCATGAATATATGTATTATTTTTGGTTTTTCAACTAGCATATAAATTATATTTAATTTTGTACTTTATAACAACAATAAACCAAAATGTACAAATTCAAAATTAAAAAGTACACGTTTCTTAACAAAATATACTAACCGCATGTCATATTATAAAATATTATTTTATACATATAGTAATAAGCTAAATCACTCCAAACTCTTCAACCACGCTTTTCTCCTAACAACGAACATTTTTATAAACATCTTCCTCTAATCTTGATCCTTCAACCTCTAAAGTGCATTAATGTATGAAGAATAAAAAAAAACATCTCTCATCATTTCTAATGCGTTCATGCACTAATCAATTGAATATGTATCGGACACGAGACTAGTGGCATTGTTAGGATCGAATTTTGATTGTTCCTTGTACCTTTCAGCTTTAGCCAAATCCTTTATAGCGCTAGCACTTAAAGATGGTGCTTATTGCTCCAAGCAAGCGTCTAACTTCTCGAACAATTTTTCTTAATTTTTTTAGCGCGATTGTTACTAAGATAGTATTCGACATTATGTTTTCCCTTTGAACTTTTGGTCTCAAACTTCTCATGCTCAATGACATTGATATCCTTGTTGAGAAAGTCCTTCTCAATAGACGTTCTTTATTTGAATATGGTGGCAATTGTGTAGAAGCATGATGAAGAATTCCAGTGACAATAGATTTGTCAAACACGTATCCATATAGTTTATAGTTCTTGAAGCCTCGCCTTTTAAACTGCCTGATAATTTCGTGTTTTCGCATATTGAAATGACATATGAGTAATTAATAATATTTAAATTCATAAAGTGCACATGTGACAAACCAACAATATTGGCTTCCAAAAAACATATACAAAACTTTTTTTAATAAGAGACAATAATGAGAATACATACCTTATAGTACATTTACCACAACCAAAAACAACACTAAAATTACAATTACATGTCACTCTAGTATGGTTTAAAAGTTTTGAGAAGTGTCAATTGTTTTTCACGGAGGCGATTACACTTCCCTTTAATTTTATTTAATTCATACTTCTCTCCGGTTTCTTAAAACAAATTCTCATCCACTTGTTCCCAATCATTATTTTCTCAAAACTAGGTTCCTCTATTTTAGTTTCTTTTAACTCTAGCAATCAATAGTTTCAAAAGCTTTTATTTTTCATTTTTCTCGGGTCAATCCATACTTGTATTAGTCCAATCATCCATCTATCATTCAAGTAATTTATTAATAAGAAAATACAATGAAAATAATATTCATTAGATACTAAACTAACAACTGCATACAATAAAAAAATGTTGCTACTCAAACACTACAAATGAAAAACATGCATCAATACAAATATTCCAACTATAATATGCTTTTGAAGCTGAACATATAAAGACATAAACATGATAGAGCCAAGTGTTGACAGTTTGGGTTTGATTTGTAATTGTAGGTGTATGGACATGTCTCTTTGCCTACTCGTGCATTTCCAGAATATACACAGTATACATATGTACATGAACAAACTATGTATGGATATGTCTCTTTGTCTACCCATGCATTTTTAGAAGGGGTAATTATAGTTTGATACCCTATGGTAAGCCTTCATTTCATTTAGCACACATGATCTATTTTTTGCAACTATTTCTTACCCTATCGTTTCCAATTTTCATTTTGTCAGTTATATTTGACGAAAATGACATTGTTTGGTCATGTGCCCAGCACATGGTCAATTTTTTTCAAAACCCTATAATGCCCTTGACTTTACCCTTCTTCTTCAACCTAAGCTCACCGAAAAATTCATAAACTCGCCAAAAAATTCATGAACTCGCCAGAAACTCATGAACTCGCCGGAAAGTTCATAAATTCGCCGAAAAATTCATAAACTCAAACCAAATAATCAAATCCAAATACAACAAAATCAATCTCAAACCAAATTATGAAATCCATACCAAATCAAATAATCAGATCCAATTACAACCCTATTCCCTAAACAAATCCAATTACAACCTAATAAAGTCAAAATCACATAAAAGAAAAACATGAATTTTGAAAATGAGTTCAATACACACAAAACAACCATAACAAAAAAATGATTAAAACTAAACCAAAACCAAGCTCCCATCTTTGTCTCCTTCCCAATCCAAGCTTTCCACGCCACCAAAAACTTGCAGATCTGAAGCCTCATGCATAAACGATGGAAAGGGGTTGAGAAATTTGTGTTTGGGGGAATTAGGGTTTTGAATGAGAAATTGGGCTAAATTGGATGGTGGGGGTAGAAGGGTCTTTTTGACACTTAACTGACAGGTTGATTAACGGAATGAACTTTGAAAACGATAGGGTAGAAAATAGTTGCAAAAAGTAGTATATGAGGTTGTTGTAATTGGTAATGGTTTTGGAACTTGAGATTTACGTCTGGTGAGGCTGTGAGGATAGAGAGACTATGAGGTTGTGTTTAGATTATACTCTAGTTATTTCTCTTAACGAAACTATGTAGTTTTGACTTTTGAGTTTAAAGTTATCAATTGAATCAATTAAAGAAACTATGTAGTTTTGAGTTTCAGATTGGATACGAAATTTTCGACGCCACTGAATGGCGTCGAAAATTGGAAAAAGAAAATTTAAAAATTTAAAAAATATTTTTTTAATTTTATAATATTATTTATTATTTAAATAGTTAATTAAATAATATTTAATTTAAAAATTGAATTTATAATGAGAAATGACTCATACATGCAAGTTTTCTCATTTACCTCTTAAATTTAATCATAGTCTTTTATTTTGTCAAATTTGCATATGGGCCATATGAATCTTTGTGAACATTATTGGGTCTTCTAATTAAATGGGCGGATTGGTTTAGAATATTACTGTGCAAATTTATTTATCAACTCTTAAGCTCATCATTAATGAAAATAAAGTTTATTGTTGGCAATGCCATGTGTCGGCGCCTCATTAGCTCAAAACAATGTTGGTGTTTTAGAAGTTTTGTGTTGGATATTTATGTAAACCACGGGTCATAAATTGAAAACAGAAATTAAATCTGATTCTCGTCTCTCATACTCTTCTTCTCTTTGCTTCCTCCAATTCCTCGCCGCCGACAAGGTCTTAGCTCCACCCCGCCATCTTCATCTCCAAGCTCTTCCCGACTCCAATGACAAACCAAAAAAAAGGTTCAAGAAATTTAAATCACTCCACACAGGATAATTAGTTCTATATGAAACAAATATGTGCATGTAACAAAGATACCCCAACAGAAAAGTCTAAAACATCACATATCAAAATATTGACCTTCAAGAATAAAAAAAGAGAGTTTCAATACCTCAAAAACAAAATCAAAACAACACAACAAAATTTTGAGCTCTATCCAATAGAAGAAACCTTGAACTTTCTAATTGAAACCCAAATTCCAAAGGGAATTTTTTTATCTTAGAATCCATATTATTAATTTTTCATTTCTTTGAAACCATCTCTTTGAAATCTGGGTTTAAGTGTTTAACGAGTTCCAAAACACAAATCTTTTAGCTGGATTCATGTTTTGAAGCTTTGTGCAAATCCATCTCTTAAAAACCAGATTCCAAATGGAAAAATAAAACACGAATCCATCTCTTTAAAGCCCAGTCCCTCCTCTTCGACCGCCTCGCCGCCCTCCTCCTGACGTCGACGTCGCCCTCTCCATCCACTACTTCTCCGCTTTCCCCGATCCGGGTTGACTTCATCGGCGCCATCGATGGAAAGAGCTCGATCGAAAAAAGCTTGGAGATGAAGACGACAGTGTGGATATAAGCGTATAGAGAGAGAGAGAGAGAGAGAGAGAGAGAGAGAGTACCATTAGTGAGAGAGAAAAGGCAGAGGTTGCACCTGCAAAAAGTTTTGTGTCATTAATGGTAGGACTGATTCAGTTCAGTTCAATATAGTAGGGGACTGAATTGGTCCATTACAAAGTATAAAGACTGATTCAGTTCAATTTAATATAGAGTGGGGACTGATTTGGTCTTTTACAAAGTACAAGTCATTCTTTTTACAACTTTTTTTTTGTGTAATTCATACAGCAAGCCCACAAAATGTAGGTACCACTTTGGTAGTCTATGAACACACCTGACCCTTCCTTAAATATATGTTTTTTTTTGGATTAAATGTTTTTGTCTCTCTTAGACTGGAACTTTTTTTTTATTTTAGCCCTTATTAGGGTTTAGCCTTCTTTTAGTCCCTAAAATGGCATTTTTTTTAATTTCACCCTGACAACTGGTTGTAATCTGTTGGAGGTGCCAAGTCAGCATGGACGTGCCATGTCATCATGCGAAGTCAAATGATGTGTCTACTGGAGCTGCCACGTCATCACTCTTTTTTTTTTTGCGCAATGAAACTGTGAGTTTCATTTGTTTCCATACGGTACCGTTCGGCATGTGGCTGTGTGAGAATAAATGAATTAACCCTAAGGAAGATGAAGGGTTTCTTGTGCTTGAGGTTTCCATTGCAGGGAGTTAATAGTGGTTTGCTCAATATTGTTGGTGTGAGATCTGAAATCGTAGCAAAATCAAAAGTGAAGGTTGTGACTTCTTTTCACATAGCAATCTCAATGGATCTTCAAGTGAATGAGATTAGGTAAGTGGACTTTTTTGGTTGATCAACATTTGTTACTCTCTCCTCATTTGTACTCTTCTTCTTATTTGAACTTGAAGAAACAAGTGAGGTCATGAATTAATTTAGTTTAATTTTTACATTTATGATTATGTGTTCGTTAGTATTGTTAACGGAGGTTCTGTACATGGAACATTTGTTTGTGATAGTTGGTATTTACATATATACTTTGTAGTGATTGTTTTGTGTTTATTGTTTGCTTATTAGGTTAGGCAAATATAATGGGTGAGAAGTTTGGAAGAGTGAACTTCATTGTGAATTTCGATGGGAAGTTTGTGGGAGAATCGGATTCGAAGATATATATAGGTGGAAAAATTGGGCACATTCACTACATTGATTTAGATCATGTCTCCTATTTTGAGTTAATAGGATTGTTTGAAGAAAACCAAATAAACTATTACAAGGAGGATGATATTATGTATTTGAAGCTTGGCTAGAGAGAGCTGATTCAGGATGCGTTAGTCAAAATCAATGGGGATACTGAAGTCCAACAGATGATAGAAGACTATGAAAACACTAATCGAGATTTTGTGTTATACATTATGCATAAAGCTACTGTTTTGGAATTTGCTGAAAATATGGATTGTTTTTGTGTTGATCGAGATAATTATGGAAGTATAACCGATGCGGAGGTTGGAGGTGTCAATGGAAAGTGGGGTTTTATTGATTATGAACATTTGGCAGACAAGGATGACGACAATGCTAGTGATGTTGCGAGTCAAGAGTTGATAGAGGAAGATAGAGTTGTCTTTCTATTATTTGATGATGAGATACAACCAGAATTGTTCGCCAATGATAGGGCCGATGAAGTTGGGGATAAAGATGAGAAGCAAAAGAGAAAAAAACCTAGTGCAAAGGGGAAAAGAAAAGGCGAGGCAAAGTTGAAAATAGGTTTGTGCGGGAAAGGCAGTTCTTCTGGAAGAGGATTGTTAAGTAGGGGAAAATGATGGAGATCATCTAGCAGGTCTCGAGAAGACCTCAGTCCTGGACTATCTAGGTTCTCAATGAGTCAACCGACCAGTACAACAGAGAGACCAACTGACAAACAACCAAGACTCAACATAACATGTCTCAGTCTCAGCCAACATCAACTACAAGTGCAAGAACATTTGAAGGTTTAACTAATCAGGCTACAAGTGATGGATTGAATGAGAATCAACTGCGTACATTGAAGAATTTTATTAATTCATTAGCTGCTGGATTGAGGAAGTAAAACAGTCATTCCTTATCATGCTTGACTTGAGTTTTGGACATAGCTGAACAAGCTGTTTTTCTGAACTTGTTTATTTGGACAAATATTGGATGCTTGTTATTTTGAAGTTTGTTTTTGCTTTCTTTGGAAATAGTTTGGTGATTTTGTTATTTTGAAGTTAAATTTTAGACAAACAATGTCAATTTGTATTATAAGCTTTGACTTAAAGGTTGATTCAAACATTATGTACAATCCATAACCAGCTCTTGGATCACTACTCCTACAATCCATTGAAAAATTAGTGCACACAAAATAGAACTAAATGAAGCGGTGAGTTGTCATGCCGTTTTGCCGCATGGTTGTTGTGCTAAAATAAATAAAACAGTACTGAGATTAACTCTTGTTGTTGTTGCCGCATATCCAGAAATCAACTTCGACATTTCAAGTCAATGGTTATAACACAAATTGTCACTGTTTTTCCAAATATCAACTTCAAAATAACATAATCACCAAACTATGTCCAAAACAAGTTAATAACGAATTCCAAAATAACAAGCATCCAAGATTTGTCCAAACAAACACCGAAACATAAACAAGTTCATAAAATGTTGAAGTTCTCATTCAATCCATCACTCGTAGGCTAATTAATCCTCTTTCCAGATGAACTGCCTCTTCAAATACACATTTTCCCAACAAGTTGTTATTCGAAGTGGCAGCATGAGATTCAGTCCCCTATCAACATAAATAAACAAATGTGTAAGTGCTTTAGTTAGTTCTGACATTTGACTATTTGAGTAACAATTGCTTAGGTGAATGAAACAATCAACATTAGTATCTTTACCTGTAGCAGGTTTCTACATCCATTTAACACAACCATGTTAGTTTGGACAAGATTTGTTGTACATTATGATGTTAATGGAACTAAAAGTTTACCTCATAAACAATGCCCATTCCAGAATCAGTCTCTACGTATCTTGGCACCAAGATTTGTGTAGCTGCAATTGAAGGACC
>JAYMTA010003534.1:0-14076 GCA_036897625.1 Pelargonium cotyledonis | reverse complement strand
GATTCAAGCAGTATGTCCATCCCAAAAGGAATAAACCAATTTGATCGACAACCTATAAACTCGTCTACATTTAGAGTAAAAGAAAGATGATCTAATTTACATTGGTTGGAATACTCATCAAGGAAAGAAATATGACTGATGGTAAACATATTTTGGGGATTCTCTTCAAATCATCTTGGACATCTTAGTCAAGGGAGAAATAAACCATTGATTAGCAGCATGAGGTGGGTGCGTTTATCGAGGATATGTGACTAGGCCCTCAACCCTAAGAATTGCACCTCGATCGACAACAACTTGGGGATGAATTTGAAGATTGGGAAACTCAGTCTTGATTAGAAGATGACATTATGCGAAACACAAGAAGTTTAGCAGGTAGGTGCACGAAAGATAGCTGGGACGAAAAAGAATTATGACCACAAGAACAACAAACATAGTTTGAAAAATAATTCGATACGTTGTTCTTAAATATCATAAAATGAAGAATAATGGTCTTTGACACACTATAATCACCATACTATAGATACACACAAACTTGGGTGATAGTCAGTATGCCCTATCTTACCAGGTGCTCATAGCTGACAGTGACTAGGTAGGCCAAGGGGCAAGTGTTAGGCTCCAAACATGATGCAAAACAAAATAAGAGTCCTTTGAGCGCTCCAGCCGCACATAGGATAATAATGTAAAATAGATATACAAGACTCAGTACAAATAAAGCAAACCAAAATGTGTAAAGGTAAGCACACTTAGGCTCAAACCTGAGATCTTGAGGGACCAGGTGAATTCAACCACTTGCTCAACTGAGTGCTTGTAGAATCTACTACTATTATTTAATAGAATTTGACACGGGCGTCAAAAGGGTCATCCATTTGAGAGATCTTGATTTGTAGAGAATATGAGATTGAGGAAAAAATTGAGGATGTAACGTGAAATAACGAAAACACAGTAATTTATTATACTTCTAAAGTGCAATTGTGATTTATATATTTTTTTTAAGCAGGAAATGAAGATCACTTCATTAACATATGAATCTCTTAGTACAAATCACAGAACTCAACTACGTTGAGCATACCAACCCATTCTTCTACCCCTACAATACCCAAAAATGATATAGCTATCAAGTGTGTTGTTTATAGGGACAAAGCATCGGTACAAACGAAACAGAAACACAAAAAAACACTAAACGAAACAGTCCAAACCTAACCAACTAAGCAAAAAAACCAAAACTAAGAATCCGAAAAAGAAAACTGAATGCTAAACATCCCGAACAGAAACCGTGGCTTGGAAGAAACGTCCCAAACCATATCCATCGATGCTTGAAAATAAAACAGGGGCACTAGGAAACCCTCCCCCCCGAATCGCCCAACCCCACCAACTACTACCAGGTTGCCCTCTAAACTGGACCAAACCTCTTTGTCGTTGACTTACCGTGACCTAGTCCTACCACGATGCCAACCTCCTTACACCGCTGCTCAAGGACCAACAACATAGCTTGGTCCCCTTCCACCCCACGTGGGGGCCGCCCTTGCCGCCTTGACCCCCCTTCGCCACTTGAGCTAACAACTCTAACCTCGTCCATACCTCCCACTCCCGCCGCTGAACTAGACCCCAGCGCCATCCCAACCTCGTTGACGAACCTGATCCCGCCGCCTTTCCCTTGCCTACCAACGCCCTAGATCCCGTTGTCCTTCCCAACCCTGTACCAAACCCTCCGCCGCCAACCGCCCTTCCTTCTTTAACCAACCCATTCCTCCCGTTATCAGCCATTGAAATCAATAGGCTTAAACCAACCATAGCCGGAAAAGACCTCCTCTTACCACCAAACCCTATCCGCCACTTTACAGCAAATCCTATACCAAACCCTAGTTTGGAACTCTTAAGAGAGAGAAGACCGCTTTATGTGATATCTATTTAGATATTGAATATTTTGTTTTAGCTTGCAAAAAAAACAATCAACATTTACATTTAAAATTATAAGAATGCATCAAATGGTTAAACTACAAGTAGAACTATTGTGGTCACCATATAATTAGTGACTGAGCTTAAGGGGACAACATTGGGGAGTGGTCCATGTGGAGTATGGGTCCATTTTGTTGTATCCAAACAAAAGAAACTATTATAGTTGGGCAAATTCCTTGGAAGAAAAATAAAGAGCAATTAGAAAAGTGCACGGGAAGTGGGGTCCACGCTCTCCTTCTTGTTGTAGTCAGCTCGGAGAGACAGACGTGGCTGAAATGAACCCAAGCAATGCAACCCAAGCTTGAGCTGTGCCTATTTACCTGCCTTTCACTTCTCACTTTTTCTCCTAACAACTCACCATTTTTGCACATCTCTCTGCTTCTTCTTCTACTTCTTCTACCCTTTTAACCTGCAAATCTCTGCATCCCAAACCCAGGTACGTGTTTTGCTTCTCTTTCATGATTCACATACAAAGAGACAACTTTTAACTCTCCAATCACTGGATTCGTTTATTTGTATCTGCGTGCCATGCTTTTTCATGGAGATCGATGATGTGTTTTTTGTTGTTGTTGTTGTTGTTGTTGTTGTTTCTATTGAAGTTGTCTTGTATTGTTTCTTCATAGAAATGGGAACATTTTGTTTCATTATTAGGAGTATTTATTGGTGGTGGAGATGATGGGAATGGGAACATCTGTTTTGTGTTGGCAATACCCTTTGTTTACTTAAGCCAAACCAGTAAAATGAAACATAGAGAGGAGTGTTTGGTCATATTTTTGCTTACCCTTGATTTGTTACTTTGATTTCAATGCTGATAAAGCCCTACCCTGCTAATTGCTATATGCTTCCATTTTGGTCTACAATGGGTTGTAGTAGAAATTTCATAGAGCTACAAAATCAACCATCTTAGATATTTCATCTGTTTGGACTTAATGTGCTAATTTTATACTAGTTGTTTGCGCAATCGGGCTCTAGATATATGCTATTCCTTTGTAAAAGAATTTGGGGTACTATTCAAGTTTCAAACTGTGTGTCCTAGTATGAAATGGTACAAATTGTTTGGATAAATCAATCAAAGCATTGGCACCTCAACTTCTTAAATCATCCATTTATTCAAAGTTACCCTTGTCGGTCCTATCATTTTCGGTTAACTTAATCTGCAATTGAGGATAGGATTGGAATGTATGAGAGTTGTATTCCTTTTGATGCCAGACATTTGTTTTGGGACGGACAATAGGATTTTCAATGTGGGATGTGAGGAGTATGTTGTTGATTGAAGTTCAGTTTCTGAGACACATGTTTGACTGGTTCATTTTCAGGGAATTTTAGTAAGCAGCTGGAAGCAAGTAATTGATCCCGCAGCTAGTCAATCCAGCTTATCATGTCTGATCGTGGTGTACAATCATATAATGATGGGGATGGAACTGTTGGGCAGTCTAGGCGTCCTAGCCAATCTGCATGGATGGCTCATTGGATGGATACAAGGTGCAAGACAGCGGCAGGGGCTTCACTTGATTATGAGGTCAAAGGAGATAATCATCACATAATGCAGCGGCCTTTACTCAATGGGTCAGAGATAGAGACTAACATTTCTCTAAGCGCTCAAGGATTCAGAGAAGTAAGTAAAGTCGGAGCAGCTAAAATCATGGATGAGAGAAAGGTTACTAGTTCGCATAATATGAAGGAAGATGGATATGACAGTAAGCCTTTTCCAATGTTTAATATTTGTCAAAATAAAGAGAATATGGTAACTGTAAAAACCAACCAAATGACTATGCGTACCAGAGAACAAATTGGGTCTCAAATTTATCCCTACTCTGGTCACGATCCTGTTTCTTTCGGGAAACGTGCAAGTCCCTGTCACTCAATACTTAAACCGGTTCCTGCAGAAGCCGAAACTCCATCAAGAAACTGTAATATTCAGCCTCCTAAGATAGTGAAGTTTCACAATTTTTTTGAAAAGAACAGTATGGCTGTTTCAAGATCTTCTGAGGATGATTTGGCGAGCTCAATTTCTAAAACTTTTCCATACAGATTTAGCAGCAAGGCTCCAAAACTGACCATGCATGCAGGAGAAGAAATTGATCCTTCAAGCTCTATGTTGGCATCAAAAGAGCACCTAGTGAATTGTAATTATCACAGCTACCCTGCTTGTTTGGCCTGTGAGAAGAAACTTGACCATATTATAAATTCTAGAAGACCTGGTTTTTCTTTAATTGGGCAGGGTGATGGAGGTCTTTCACTGCATGATCCTTTAGCTGGCAACAATCAACTACCAGTCAATGTTGGCCAACAATGCAAGAAGGCACATGATCATATTGGTAAAGTATCATTCTCATCTGAATGCAGTCGTCCAGTGCCGTCCAAATCAGAAAAATTATATCAGAGATGTTATGCACCACCTAGAGTGCCATGTTCTGTAAGTAATGTGGAAAACTTGAGAAACTGCACCCCTACAGACTCTATGGAAGAGCTATCTGGACATCCTTCGAAGATCTTCCGTACCACTCACCGTCTTTTAATTACAGAAAAGACTGAGGTTAACTTGTCTGCAAGAGGTCGAATGTTTAGAGAGTCAACAGTGTCTGCCAAATTTAAAGGAAAAATGTTAAGTGAAGTCAGTTTTACGGAGGATATTGGTTTGCATGGTCGAAAAGGAGTGAAGCTTCAGCTTCTTGGAAGCTCTACGGACAGTGAAGAAAATGATTACAGTGGGCATATCAAAACTTGTGCGATTGGTTTGAAGAATGAATCATCAACTGATACCGCTACTATGGATATGAATGCTTTGCCGGAAAACCATCTTTCTGGTATGTATTTTAACTTTGTTACGTATTTGATAGTTTTTGTAATATGGATAACTTTCTAGGTTCACATTAAATTGTGTTTATACAAAGTTTATTATTGAAAACGGAAGTATGGTCTTGTTGAGATAGCTTAATGGTTTTCATGTTTGTCTTACATTTGTATGAAGTTTGATCCTGGTTCATTTGTTGCAGGCATGCCTCCCCCTCCATCCAATAAGGTAATTCTTGCTATGTTCTGTTCCTTCAATTAAGTAATTTTATTTACAACTCGCATGCTCAAGCTGATAAAAAAAACTCGCATGCTCAAGTTGATAAAACTCGCATGCTCAAACACACGAAAGACCTTGACTCCAAATTATTTTATGGGTTGCTTTAAAGGTGAGGAAACTCAATGGTCTAGATTGCTCTTGTTTATCCTCAGTTTTACACATACTAGAGTGTAAAATTGGGTCACATGGCGTTTATGTCAGTCCTTTGTAAAATGATTTGTGTTGTATCAGCTTTGTTCTCTGTAAGCAAGTTGAGCATTTTTTTAAGAAAAACAGGGGAGTTTAGTACAAAACGTCATTGACACTTCAAAATAAAAGCAGTTGAAGCTAGTTACCTTAAGGAGGAATACACATAAATAAAATCTGATCTTTCACCAAAGATGGATTGATGTGCAGACCCTACAAACCTCTGTTAGCAGATATATCTTTGGTCACATGGAAGTTCTGCTTAATTAACTTCTTTAGTTATAGAGTGAAGCTTTGACCTCAAATCATTTCATTCAAATCCTGGAAGTTTACTTTTGTAATATGTGTTAAAGATTAAAGCACAACAAGCACACTTATTTAGAATTCATGTGGTGACGGACATTTGTAGTGACGACATAATACTTCATGGATGTTTGCATATAATTAAATGTGTTCATCTTAAATGCATAAATTATCTGAAAATCTTATTTTACAGAGATGTTGGTGAACGGGTTGTCAGTTCATGTGTTATTATAGATCCAGGAAATGGATGTGATAACATTTAAGAGTTCATGTTAAGCTGCAATGTTTTTTGTTTTTGTTTTGTTTTGTTTTTTTCTTTTTGTCATGACCAAGTGTGATTTCTACAGGGCTTAAATGGGGGCCACGTTTCACCGTCATCTGCAGTTGCTTCAGTAAAAGGAGACGCTGGACAAAGATTATGGAACACTGAGACACTTGATATGAACCAAAGGTTTCCTGCATTTCAAGCTGCAGCAACCTCAACAGACAACAAGGATACAAGCTCGTCAAGAACCCAAAGTCTGGATGTGGAACGCCTTATCTCCAATGCTGAGCAGGCAACAGAGTCAAAGTCCAATGCATGGCCCGGCGGCCTTCTTGGACCAGATCCAAGCATCAGATGGGTGAAACGTCTCAAGCTGAATGTTTCTGATTCTTTTTTTCATGGTACCAAGAGCTCCAAAGTGCAAGTGTCCTCTAATGAAAAATCAAATAAGTCCAGCAAAATCATGAAAGGCAGCAGAACAAGATTGGAGGCTACGGAGAGTAGATGTCATGGTAATGACGATATGGCACTAGAACAGACTCTGGGGGTTTTGAGGATAGCCGACCCTTCAACTGAGTCAGGTGGGAAATTTTCAGAAAAAACGCCAACATCTTCATGGATTCGAAGGTGGTGCCATAATCAATCTATGACCAGGAAGAAGAATCCTGAAGCAGTCAGGATATATGAACCAGAAAGTTTGAATGAGACATCGGAGAAGTTTCAAAAGAAGCAGTTTCCAAGCATTGCTGCTATGGCATTGATGGGGAAGGCCATGACTGGTTTTCGCCCTTGTGAGTTTCACAATATGGGATCTTTTGTAGTTTGGAAGACCGAGGGATTTTAATACAAGCATTTCGGTATGCATACCCCGAGTGTTTTCGTACTGTTTCTTCAACGGTTGATGAGGAGAAGAGATGCTTTGACATCTATCAGCACTTGAAATATGAAGTTTTGGCGTGAATGTTTCTTGGTATGTGTCCTTACCTATACGTGCTTTTGAATTTTTAGTTGTCATTAAAGGGAGTAATTTTTCTTCGATACCCATGCTGCATGTTGAGCATTGACGCTTAGGCGTCAGAAGACACTGAAATAGTTATCTACACAGTTATAACCTTATATGTAAATTATAGAGTAGTCTTCTGCGCTGGAAAATTGGAAGACTTGTTATTTATATAGTTCAGTTCTTATATAAAGGCATCATATATGATTCTAAATAATTGTGAATCACTATCATCTGTCTGATAAGGTCAGGAGTGGACTGAAAGAAACATCAAGTTGATGGTTAAACCATCCTTTGGTTTTGTGCTGTTTTTCTTTTTTGTAGTCAGTTATTAACATCAAGGCTCATGGCTCAAAACATTTTTTATTTATCATTTGAGCAACACAGAATAGGGTATTTGAACTCAAAAGAATAGGGCATCATTTGAGCAACGCATTGACTCAATGGGATTTGTACTCATGACCTCTCACAGAGATATATAGACGATTGAGCCATTGCCTAGGGAACCACTCTAGGCATTTCTTGACTTTATGTGTCTTGACTGTTCTCTTCCATTTACAGTTTTTTAACTGGTTATCTCACAAACTGAGATGATAGGTTTAGGTTGCTTGTCGGAGATCATGTTTTGTATCAAATGCCAGAAAAATCGATTCGAGTCTTGTACTGCAAACATAGCCTTAGGAACATTAGAGCAAGGTGCAGAACACTTGATTTGTTTGATATGCAGAATATGAGCAAGCCCCCAAACTTATATTCATTTGGTTTCTTGAATGCTACAAGAATATTACGAAGTTCTAATAAAATAATCTACATATGATAGTAATGTTACTTTCATTCCTTTTCTTTAATGCCACAAGATGATACTGTTGTAAGATGATGAAGTAAATAAGTCAGTGATCACAAACAATGGTGTGATTCTTGTCATGACAACCAGTCTGCTCCAAAGCAGATTCAAAGAAGCTGCCTCCATGGATAGCTGAATCCATGAAAGCCGGAGCAAACTGGACGATTATGTCTCTCAGTCTCTGCTTGTCATCAACCAGAAAATTGATATTGCTTTTTGTATCTGCTACCTTATGCATTGCTTGCTTTTGTGTGTCAGTTTGGTTGCTCATGGTTGGTGTGTCCATTCTTGGCAGGAAGCTGTTTCGCAGCCGGAGGGTTCCTGCAGAGAGAAGTGCCTCAACGTCCCATTAGATGGTTGGATCAGAATCTGATCTCGATAAGTCACTAATATGCATTATAAACCTGTTTTTTAGTCTAGTTTTTATAGTATGTATAGATATACTCGATGCAACATTATATTCACATTCATACATCTTGAGTAAAAATGTCTCCTTTCCCAGGAATTCGATGCAACATTATATTCACATTCATACATCTTGTGTAAAAATGTCTCCTTTCCCAGGAATTCTTTCGGAGTATTCTTGCAAGTTTCTCTTTGCTTTCACCATAAATAAAGAAGTAAAGGGATAGACAAAAGAAAAGGAAAGGATCTCTTCTTTCTCCTGTTTATATGTTATCTACATATGGTAGAACAATCAAATTAATCCTTCTTCACCTCTCTTCCTATTCTATTCTATTCCATTCACATCCAATATCAACCCACCTCATAGTATATGGCTTAGAGTTGAAAGAAGAATAAAAGTAACAAAATGGACCAAAAAGAGCATCAACTCCAATCTCTAGGCATTTGCAACAGACTTTTTAACTTCATTATGAGAAATCTATCACAACATGCCTTCATGCCCGTCACTTTGGGCCATCCTCTCTCCAATGCATCCAAACATGGCCAAATGGTACACCCTCTTCCTCAAGGCCCTAGTGCCTCAAGCAATGATCATGGAGGAGATGTCAAGGAACCACAAGAATTGTCAGCAACACCTGTTCCTGTGCCACTGCCACAACCCAAGGCTCCAAAGAAATCTGTTAGCATAAATGACAGGGTGGAAGAGATCACAGACACAAAGAAGAGCAAGAGGAAGAGAAAGCAAACCCAGAAGTCGAATTCCTTGGAGCGCGACAAGGGAGAAGACGAAGAAGACGATGACCCCAAACCTTTGAGATCAATCCTCAAAGTGGGTTCTAAGTTATATGAGAATTCCAACTCTTTTGTTTATCCACCTACCAGCTAGCTTCCTTGAGCTAAGAACAAGGGCAACCTAACTCATCTGTTTATGATTGCATTCATGTAAATAAATTTCCGTAAAAGTGTAAAGTTTCATGTATCATGTTACTGTAAACAACTGTAGAGGTAAAAACTTTGAAGATAGCATAGAGTTGTTTATTTGTATAATAAAAGTCAAGTTTCTAACTTTCTCATAGATGAACTTCTGTACAAAAGAAGAACAGCATATCCAGCTATTCAGCTCTCGGGTTTATTTCGGAAACTTCACGTGCCCGTCCGATCTTGTAGGTTCCATGTTTGCAGGGAAAGGAGTTAGCTTCTAATTTACATTCAGTAACTAACAGGTGCAACAAGCTCCTTCAATCTCTCACGAAAGCTGTCATTTGAACCTCACGGTTAGAAGATGCCTACAAATTGCTTTTGACAATGGTTTTCTTCCTCTGAACTACTCTTTTACACGTGTTTCTCTATATAACCGTGCCATCTTGTACTGACGCATTCTCCATTATAATGGTGATTCCAGATCGGATGTAAAATCCTTCTTCGGCTCTTTCAGCTTCTTGAACACCCTATACCAGTAAAACCAGTGCATTAATATGATTACACGATACACATGTTACTTACGTCAAGGTCTTAGGTTCTCCAAAAGAGGTGATTCGATAAGGTAGATTCACTTACATCTTTATTCGTGATGACTACGTCTTTTCCTATCTTTGCATTCTTGTCTATAATGCAGTTCCTTCACACGCACACAGAGAAAACACATATCACGAGTAATGTCAGAAAATGACGTACCTGGCTGATTTTGACCCGCTTCATATGAATATCCGATATCTCAATCATTTGAGTCTACACACCTGATTATTGTATTCTCTCCAATCCCGACAGGAACCTTTCCTTCGGCCACCAAAGATGCAATTTCAAATTCTGTTTGATAAAAGTCCGCACCCATCATAACTGTATCCTGCAGGTCGAAGAGATTTCTTAAATATGATTCAGGGGAACTCGATTCTATAAAGAAATACAGAATCTGTGATAAAATACCTCGACCTTGACACCATAATCTAAACGTGAGCGTTCACCAATTATGGAGTGTTGGATGCTACATTCTCTTAGGAAACAGCCATGAGATATTATTGCATCGACAATCTGCAAAAACTCAACTGAACAGTGAGAGAAGCTAGATACCTTAATAAAAGAACATCTCAAGTACAACAAAATACCTTGCATTTATCGATTTTGGTTGGTGGTAGGAACCGAGGAGATGTAAAGATAGGTGTCTTTGGATCATAAAACTCAAACTGTGGGAACTGCAAGAACCCATTAATTGTTTCCAGGAAAAGAATGAAATTCAGCTCATGATTTAGAAGCAACTTCAAATTTTCAGGAAAATAGGTTTATGACTTATGAACAGTTTCCTCGAAGTAAACAACTGATAATGAGCAAGGAACCAAAGGAATCAAGTTAAAAAAACAAGTAAATTTATTAATGGGAACATCAACCTCTTCAGTGAGAGCCAAGTTAGCATCATAAAAAGATTTTATTGTTCCAATGTCCTCCCAATAGTCTTTGAATATATATCCCTGTCACGCCGGAGACATCCAACACAAAATCAAGTTCATGACGTCTTTTGTACAAAAATGCAATCATTCAAGGGGTCGGTGATGTTTCTAAAATGAAACTAATGGAGAAAAATGTTCAGCTTTTAGATGTCTCTTACTTGGACATTGTGCTCCAAAACAGCTGCAGGAATTATTTCAGATCCAAAGTCATTGGCTTTAGGATATGACCACTTCAAAAGATCTAACAATATGTCTGTCCTAAACACATAAACTCCCATTGATGCAATATAGGGGGTTTTTGCAGCTTCTTGTGGAGATAACCCTAGAAGGGTTGTATCTGCTTGCTGCAGCAAATCAACCAAAAGGGTACCGTAAAATGTAATTACAATGCTAAGCCAGATGATATGTATCTATGATATAATTATAGTAAACATGGATTCATATTTAAACCCTAGAAGTTGCTGTGGACAGTCATATGGAACTCACCATTGCTTCCAGATCGGCGCCCTTTGGTTTTTCTGCAAATTGGATAACTTTGCCGTTGCTGTCAATCTTCATCAATCCATAGTCTGATGCTCGGCTGGAAAGCGTCCACTCAACTTTAGATATATTTAGAGCCATAATAAAAATATATACATGTGAATCAAGAGGATGGATTTATGCGTATATGCAAAGTTTGTATAATTTTTTTGTCATTGTACTCTATTCATACTGCTCTCTTTCCCACGATTCTTAAACATGCAACAGATACAAAACCAAGAGAAGTAGGACAAAAGCATAGTATTAGTAAAGTTGAAGGAATGAAGAAAAGAGACACCAACCTTTCACCAACTTGTGCACATGAAATTGTTATATCTGCATTTCTGTCGACATGGCTCTGTTAATACACGGGAAAAAAATGTTAAGCTAGATATTCAAGAAATATAAGGAAAAGGTCCATTCCATTAAGGAATAGATGACTATTTACCTGCACAAAGTGCATATAATCCATTCGGTAAAGATGATCCCCAGACAAGATCAGTACATGCTTGATATTCCTATTCTTGGCATCCTGCGAAGAAGGATCCACATAATTTATAAATTTCAGTTTGAACAGAGACGAGAGTGGAAGAACTATGTGGAATTCAATGTACATCCATCTGTATCTGCTTCAGAGATGGTAAAGTCCACGTGAATTTTCCACACCAACCTCAAATACCCATGTGAATTGCCTTACAGCATCTGCTGTTCCTTGAAACCAATTCATTCCGGTGTCTCCAGGTGTTTGAGTGGCTGCTAGAATCTGTTAAGTATTTCTCATTAAGTCAGCAAATCAGTTAGTTACTAGTGGGAATGTAGATATTTATCTGCCTTACGGTTTCATATATACCTCTACAAATCCATCCCCGAAGTTAATACCATTCCCGAAGTAGGTGCGCGCAATGTGGCGATTGAGGGAAGCAGAGTTGAACTGAGTCAGCACAAATATTTTGTTTAAGCCACTGTTGATGCAGTTACTCATTGGGATGTCTATAAGCCTGTAGCATCCTCCAACGGGAACCTGAAGATCATAACACATCATTACACAATTGCATTTGAAACCTTAAGTGAATCCACCATTTGCAACATATATCAGTTATTGTGTGTATGGTCTATAATCAGGAGCCGACATGGGTTCTTAAAAGACAAAACAAATGGAGGCAAACGGATGAGTTTCCGTAAGAAAATCCATAAAGCTAAAAGGAGGGCAGCAACATAATTTAACTTCGTGATCATAGTTTTCCATAAGCTATTATGATCTTAGTTGAATGGGCAAATTTCCAAGGTTGCACATACTTAAAGATATCGTAACTAAATGTCAAGCACCAATCTCCACACTACAATAAAGTCGAGTTTAAAAAACGTGGTTACCGCAGGAGTTGCAGTTCTACTGGTTAGAGGGAAGAGATGGGTCCCTGGACCTCCTCCTAATATGATTGAAGCCACATTTTTTGGGTCCGCCTTCGGTTTCAGAAACCATTCCGCTGGGAGAGCCTGAGATTGAAATGCAATGTACTTGAGCCATTTCTACATTTTGATCATAACATATCATATCATATCATATCATCAAGGACTATAAAAATGGAAATTAGGTCACCACAGTTCTGTTGTTGTTGTCTTTTGAATTGAGAAGAGAATAAGCAACCCCATGCTTGATCTTAGGGACCCTTTCCTCCTTCCTTGTACCTCTTGCTGATTGATTCACTGGAACCATAGTGTTGTTGTGACTCCTTCTAAACCTCTCCCCCAAAATTCCACTCTCTCCATTGAAAATGATTGTTTTTGGGAAATGGGTGCTAGCTTTCAAGCCCACACAACAAGAACCCATTGCAGCTGTTGTTGGCTTGCCTCACTAAAACCTAAGATTCAATGGTGGATCAGAAACTGATACCAAAGAGTCACAATAAGCACTGAACACAGCCCTAACTGAAGTAGAGTACATGTAACACAAATTATACAAAAGAAATAGAAAAATGCAGAATCAAATCTAGCAGAGAAACACAATGTAAGCAACTAATTAGAAGCAAAGCTCAAGTGTAAGAGTCTGGGGATAGATTGTAAGCAAAAAACCCAAGTACCCAGATCACAGAAGCTCCCAAAAATCCAAACTTTGAAGAACCCAGATGGTGAAGAAGCAACAATATTCAAGATGCCATTTTTACATGACGCACCTGTCCCTTTATTTAAGCAGAAAGTGATTTCCAAAAACATGAAATTAATAATTTTGAAGATGGTGATTGCGATTCTCCAACTTAATTTATTTTCCTATTTTTGTCCTCTCAAACAAAGAGTTAAAATAGTTTATAATGTCTATGTTTGATCAAGACTGGAAATAACAATATAATTAAAAAAAATATTGTGACAGCCAAAATGGAATGGAATAAATGCATGTAAAATGTATAAAAGCATCATAAATGTAGTCATACTCAGTGGAATCTATAATTTACGCACGAGTTTTTCATGCATTATTATGAACTTGATACTAATTTTGCTAATACAATTACTGGAAATGCTTAAAAAGAATCAGAAAATTGATATTTCGCAGATTTGGCTTTTAATTTACAGACGAAGACAGAGCAGTGATGTTACCAAAATGACAAGAAGAAGAAGATTCCTTGGAGTTATTGAGAAAGCTTCCAAAATCCAAATCTTGTTGTTTGTTTCATTGTTAATTTGTAATTTTTTTCTTGTTCTATATATTTTACAAGACAAAAATACCCAGAAATAAAACTAGTGGACTAGGAAGTTTTCTTCAGATCCTAACCCTATGCTGAAATGTTATATTTTAGAGCAGTTTATTGCCTCAATTTACAAATTAGTAACAATTTTACAAATTAGGTACAAAAATGCACATGAATTTTTAATTTTATACGAATAGGTCACTTACTCGTGAAAAGAAATCATACCTATTGATAGGGGTGTCAAAAAAACCAGTCAACCTGTAACCCGTTCGAACACAACCATAACCCGGTCCGGGATAAACCCACCCGTATGGACCCGTTCATTGGAACGGTCCAACCCGCACCCACCCGCACCCACAAGTGGGAGGTCCACGGGTTCACCAAAATCCTTAGAGGGCCAACC
>JAYMTA010003533.1:0-14077 GCA_036897625.1 Pelargonium cotyledonis | reverse complement strand
TTAACAGCACAGGTACAAAAGTAAGATTGCAAGCATCATGCTAAAACACTTGCTAACCAAAGAAGATGGTTGCCTCACCATGACCAGGATCAATGGACCATACTTTCATTTGATCATATACCTAAATATCTAGAACTCCCTGTATGGTTAAACCCAGAAGTCAAAATCCAAAGAGCCCTGATTTTTCACCCAAAGGACGCCATACTTTTGCAAGGTAACTCAATGAAAACTAGTTAGAATCATCAAAAGGGGGCAGTCATAGATTGGCATCTAAGGAAGTCACAAGATGGAAGAGCCAATAAGAAAACAAATGTGGTCACTAAAATAAAGGTTAGTTTCAGTTCATATCATCCAATCATTTATTTCTTACCTCAGTCACTTTGAGAAGAGCCTTTCCAGAGCCCATGTTGCCAACCTTTTCGTTATTAAGATTGTCTGGTGCGGATAAAATATATTTTTGGATTAGTTCCCTAAACCTTTCGCAACAGTGAACTGGA
This sequence comes from Pelargonium cotyledonis, assembly GCA_036897625.1. NCBI lineage: Eukaryota > Viridiplantae > Streptophyta > Magnoliopsida > Geraniales > Geraniaceae > Pelargonium > Pelargonium cotyledonis. The sequence continues at coordinate 13,580 of JAYMTA010003533.1, read as the reverse complement.
TGACGATATCTCCCCCTATAAAACCCGCCAGCAGTCATCCCATAGAGTGCATCACAAACCAAGTTCCATTGTGACCCATACTCATGCACAACTGCACATAATATAGCATCCTCTTGAGGCAACCAAGAATCAGGAGATGGAACACAATCTCTAGACCAGATGTTACCCTTCTTTAACTTTTCCGGTTTTATCATTAGAACCCGCTTTACAGTCATGGCAGTGATGGAGATTTTTCCTCCCATCCTACTTCTGCTTGATGGTTTCTGCTCAAGATCAACAGCCATGTTGTCACATGATTTTGGTTCCACAGATTCATCTGGCTGCCTAGAATCTAAATCGAAGGGACATATTTCCAGAGGGCGTTTCTTGGATTTCTTAGACTTCTTTTTCAGAGTCTTATCTTCATCACCATCCGGTGTTAAATCAGCCTTCTTACGCTTTTTCTGCATACTTGAACGTGGTGACACTATATCCGAACCAGAGAGTCCGTCAGTAGACAAGACCTCATCATCTATAGACATATATTCCACTACTTGCTCTTCCTTCACAGATTTCAAATCAGAAGCCAGAGATCTTTTCTTCAGAGACTTAAATTTGGTTTTCTTTGATTTCTTCTTCGACTTGGGTTTAGAGTCACCTGGTGCTTCATTCCTGATAAGAGAAAAAAGGTTAACAACTAAACCATCCTAAAATACAGAATCAATCAGCTCTAGATTGAGTGTGTGTGCATGCACTTAAATGCAACTGAAAATCCAAATTTAGCACTTGCTCTGTTACACGAAATAGATGTGCTTACTATAAATAAAAATAATAATTCAAGCCACCAGTATACATGCCAGCTTTTGTAGCACATGTACAGTCACCAAACCTTTTTTTTTAATCAATCCAGTGCAATTTGATATATAGCATTGTTCTAGGCCTTGAAAATCACAATAACAGAAATTCATTACATCTGACAATCAGAAAAACAGATGGCTAAAATTTGAGCCAATGCCAAAACTGTGATCAGTAAACCAGTTCCAGTTTTTCTAGATATTTATAGTTGACTATTAATCAGAAAAATCAAATTGACCCCTTTCATATGAAACAGACAACAAGAACCAAAATGGAAGCTAAAATGGTAAATAATCTTGAATATTTAGCAGTCCACACAACTCAGAGCTAAAAGAAGAAAAAAAATTATAAATAGAACAATGAACAAGTGAAATATTTTCACAATACATGCTTTAAATAACCAATCGACGATTACGAAACCATAAAAGTTTCTGAATGACAGTAAATAAATTCATCTTACTTCGAATGGTCACAGTTTTCATTAGCGGCATCTTCCTTCTCTTTAGCTTCACATTCCAGTTCTTCCATCAACTGCAAGACATACCAAGAAAGAAACGACTCATTCAGCTTGCACTGACCAAGAAAAAAATACATATAAGTATATTTCCCATGTTATCACATTTTTACTAACCTGATGTTGAGCCAAGGCCTCAACTTGCTGTCGATATGCCTCAGTTGCAAAATCAGCATCCCACCCTGAAATTAGCAATCAATAGGTTCAAGGTCAAGGTAAGCACTGTGCAACGTCATTTGGTAATATGCATGTGTTACAGCTTAGCAAGCCTCTGCAAATAAAAGTGTTCCCACAATTCCACCAAATGTGCTTGACATAGTATCTAATAAACCACCATTTGAATGCATCAAGGGCATACAAAGATGTCAGTGTACAAATTTCACAATTGAAAAAACATAAAAGACAGAGGCATAATATACAGTAAATTTCACTGTCAGTTCTAATATTTAAACCCACTGAAACCAGCCATTAGGACTAAAATTCAACCAACTCTCAAGTAATATAACAGCTTTTTCCTAAAGTCGCACCAATGGTTATTAACTTGCAAAAGCTAAGATGATATAAGGAACAAGCTACTTACTTTCATATACAAGAGGTTCTTCATCGTCATCGATCTCAGCTTCCATTTCCTCCTTGTACTTCTCAAGACGATCAAGTTCCCACTCTTCCTCCTCAAACCTTACTTGAGACTCCACAGCTGCCTTGTCTATAATTGGATCCCACAATTCCAGAAAACGTATCGCATAACGATCAATTGGACGCAGTTGATCCTCAAATGACAAAATTTCATGTCCTGCCGCCGCCGCTGCTTCAGCCATCTGTTTGACATCATCCAACATGTCAGCATCATCTTCTTTTCCAGCAAAAGTAAGTGCTCTCTCGTCATTCGGCTCAATCTCATTGAACTTCACCGCACTATCTTTGTTTGAAGCTGTGATGGAGCCACTCTGATCTGCAGGTTCATCAGTCTTAATTTCATCTTCATTTGCAAGCTCATCATCTTCCAATCTCCCAATGGCTTCTTCTGTAAACTCCTGATTGTCTACAGCCTCTTCTTCTTCAACTTTCTTCAATGCCATGTAATCAGCCTCGTCTTCTGCAGATTTCAGAGCAGCCTCCACGTCTGCGGTAGACAAAGATATATCAACTCCATGGCTTGAACTTTTGTCCTTGGGCATATTCTTACTGGGAAGAGTCCTATGACCGGAGAACAACTCCATAGGATCAAGCTTCTTGAAAAATTCAGTATTATACCCTCCACTCTGTATTACCAGATCATCAAGAGCCCGCTTCTGGTTTGCTTTCTTTAAGATGTTCTCTTCAATGGTGCACTCGCTGATTAACCTGTATATGTGTACTTCACGTGTCTGTCCTATCCGATGGCATCGATCTTGAGCTTGTTGATCCATAGCAGGGTTCCAATCACTATCATAAAATATAACTGTATCTGCCCCCACTAGATTGATACCAACACCCCCACTTCGAGTTGACAAGATAAAGAGAAAATATTTGGGGTTTGTATTGAACCGCTGCATTAGTGTTTGTCTCTCCTCGGGAGGAGTAGATCCATCCAAACGCATGTAAGTATATCCGTACAAATTTATGAAAGCCTCCAAGATATCCAGCATCTTGGTCATCTGGGTGAATATTAATGCTCGGTGACCCTCTGATTTCAATTTTCTAAGCAGATTTGCAAGCTCTTGCAACTTGCCGCAGTCAAATTGTATCAGTCGCCTGTCAGGGAAATATACTTGCCTACGGACTATTGCAGGTCTAATAGGAGACAGAAGAGGTAATAAATTCTCTGAACATTTCTGCATGTAGGTTGGGTGCAGAAAAATGGATGTTTCAGTTTTACAACTCCAGCAAATAGGAGCTGGGGCACGCGCAGCTGGGATTACAAATATAAAACTTTCAACAAGGTCAATCATCCTCTGAAAGCGTTCCACTGGTGAAAGAACTATATCCGCGAGCCTAGAGGAGTACATGTAAGACAATGGGTCAGCCTTTTGGTGATGAATATCATAAACAGGATGCTTAACAGTGACAAGATCCTGCAAAGTCGATGAATATATAGGTTTTTTCCGGCACCTCAGTGAATTCCACCATGCAATGGATGCTGCTCTTTCCTTTGCTTCTCTGAATCTCTCCACCATTATTGCTTTTCGAAACTCTTCAAACATACTGGTCCCATGCAACTTCTTTTGATGATTCTTTAATCCAGGGCCAATTTCTTCTAAATAACCAAGATCAGTGCGCTCTCTGATTAAATTAGAAGGCGTAGCAATAGCTTGTACTTCATCACTCTCCCAAGATGACATGCTAAAATCATGATGAGTAAATAAAAGACCAAGATTCCTTAAGTCAATGGTAGAAAATGGACCAGTAGAAAGCATTGAACAAATAGAAGAGCTCAGTTGGACCTCAATACCAGCCATATCATAAGAACTGACAATTGGCCGACCTTCAAATAAGTCAGGATGATTGCAAACTTTGCGAAGTTGCATTATAACACTAATCATTCCAAAAAAGTTTGCACTTGCTAGAGTAGCTTGAGTCTCTGAACTAGCAATGAAGTCTTCATACAAGTTTCGCTGCCTCTTAGAAAGCCTACAGTATATGACATGCTCATGTTTCATAGGAAGTTGCTTCTCCACATCCCGTTTCAATCGCCGTAGAATAAAAGGGCGAAGGACGTTGTGGAGGCGATCAACAACTTCTTTGTTAACTTTTTCCTGTCCCTTTACCATTCCTGATATTGGGTTACAGAACCAATCTTTGAATTCCTGATGAGACTGGAAAACATGGGGCATCAAGAAATGCATAAGCGACCAGAGCTCCATGAGATCATTTTGTAGTGGTGTACCTGTTAGCAAGATACGCCGTTTTGAATTAAAGTTCAAAAGAGTTTGCCATCTTTGGGATTTCCAATTTTTAATCAGATGAGCTTCATCCAAAATCAAGTACTTCCACTTTTTCCGCTTGAAAACCTTAGAATCTTGTATAACGAGTCTGTAAGTTGTTATACATACATGAAAAGAGTTTGGTTTCAACCAACCCTGCCGCTTAAATTTGCGCTCCTTTGCGCTCCCAAAATAGGTTAGTATTTTAAAAGCAGGACACCATTTAAGAAACTCTGTTTCCCAGTTAAGCATGACACTTGTTGGGACCACTATAAGATGAGGACCCCATATTCCCTTTTCACATGCTAGATGTGCAAGCAAAGCAATTGTCATAATTGTCTTCCCAAGACCCATTTCATCAGCAAGAATCCCATTCAATCTTTTCTCATACATCGTTACGAGCCAATCCAAGCCAATGTGTTGATACTCACGGAGAGGGAACTTGATAAGAAAGGGGAACTTAGTACGCACTTTGGTTGTTGAGAACGTATTGCCAGTTGGTTGAGCCGATCTTGCAGCAGCTGCTGCATCAGCAATTCTATTCTCACTGTTACTATCTTCTAATGATTGATCTTCAGTTCCCGCTTCCTGGTCTCCAGTAAGAAAAGGCACGCCAGTCTGATGCTCAGCATCTTCATCCACAGAGACAGCCAACTGTTTCATATCAATATCTTCATTGTCTGGAGAACTGTTATAGTCCTCTGATAGAGCCGAGGCATATCCAGATTCATCCTCGGAAACTCCACCATTGTTGAAATCCTAAAATGGAGGGAAATAATGCAACAAAATCAATATTTGATTTGAACCACTCCTGCTCTCAAAGGATATACAACTCAACCTACCTTTTTGTACCTTGAAAGTAATTCCTCCACGGGAATTTCACTCTCTTTCTGCAGTAGCGCAATCTGAAAATCGCAGTTTGATTAGAGGAACCAGAGGTAAACCAAAATCAAGAAACAGATTTAACATGTCAGCTTAAACATTGCAAAAAGATGAACCTTAGATCATTTTACTGTTTTGATAGGATATCAGATTACATATAGAATAATATTAAGGTTGAACTACTGAGCTTCTTACCTCATCCACGGGATCATTTGAATCTACTTTTGCCAGTTCCTCCTCTTCTGATAATGTTGCTTCATCATCCTGTAAATGGAAGTTAAATGAGGTTATATAAAATCAAAACAAAATAATACAATCGTTTAGTAACTACGCAACCAATTTCAAACCGGGAAAAAAAAAACAGAAATGGGATTCAACACATACTTTGTTTAAAGTGTAAATACCAATTTTACATGCTCAAATAAAAAATAAATCTCAAATGCAAGGATTCAAACATACTTCCAAATAGTAATTTGTTAAATAAATATTCAACAAATTTGACACAATGCATTACCTGCTGAAATGCTAAAATAAACAGAAAAATTAGATCCTAAAAATAAATTTGCAAAACAGCACACATCTTTTTATATAAATGGCACTTGTTGGCTACACAATAGGGATCCTCACTGGCTCTCCACTACCCATCTCCATTTTATTCACATTTTATAAGACCATATTAATTTCTCTTCTGTCAATTGTGACTATTAAGACTATATTACATGGTTAATTAGATGTTGGATAAAAGAAAGATCTATTCAAACAGCTTGCTCCAATGATTATTAGCTTTTATTGATTTATTTTGATAATTGTTTTTTTTTAAATTCCATTTTCTAACTCTTTTCTTTTTAAAGTGTGACCCAGGGCTCCAGATGACCATGTCGCCTCAAATGTGCCTTTTAAAACACTAAATTGATGGGCATGTTATGAGTGAACCTGATTACAATATCTCTCAATGACATCTTATACCCTATAAAAGAATTATGCTAAAATCAAGAGTATCTAGAGAGGGGAAGAAAGAGATGATCAGTTAGATCTTATCAACTGGAAGTTCAACTCCTTCAAAAGTTTTCTTACATTCACCGCACAAACACAACTGAAAGAAGCTAAGCAGAATTGGGATAATAGATGATATTCCTTTTAGTAACATCAAAACTTCTTATTTCAACAAAGCAGAACTCTAATGTATACTAATAACGATTATTAGTACACCAGCATTAAGAAATTTATGGGCGAGCTAAGTTGCGAAACGAAAGAACTCTTGAGATTAAGAACTATTCAACTTGATCTGCTAAACTGCAAAATCTGAGAGGATGTACAAAGATATGTATAGCAAATAGGGAAGAAAAAACACTGTTATTGCAGTTGCAACGAAACAAATGACTACAACTACTGAACAACAAAAAACTTTGCAATGTACGGACTTCCAAATTACAGCCAGTATACCAGTTCCTACTAGTAAGACACGCTCTTAAACTTATATCAGAAACATACATTCTTCTAAAAGAGCTACCAGCTTCACAATATTAGATGCTTAAAAGATCCCATAATGAATAATAGACAAGAATTGTGCTTCCACATTTCTTACCTTCTCGTCTCCAGCAGCAATAAAAAAATCGCCATCTTCCTACATGATTTGAGATTCAGTTAAACAATATAAATAGAAATGGCTACTGATACCAAAATTGATAAAAAAGATAAGGGAAAGACTAGCACTTTGGTCGTATAAAACTGACCTATAATCCTGATGAACAAAGAAATGAGAATACAAGATTTTAAGCATGCAAAAAGAAAGTAAGGAAAGAATAAGCAGACAACTTGGAAATAATAGTATCTTTAGAAGAAGAAAAAAAATATTATTTATTCAGGACAACCTCGACTACCAAAGAAAATTAGGACAATTTCCTGTCGCCAATTCAAAATGTTTCCAATGCACAATTAGATGACTGTAAATATACGGCATGGTATATTACCAGATTTCCATTAACTAACAAAAACCAATATTACGTAAATTAAAGCCTCCAATCGATAGATGAATGAATCCTTGTAAACGTCAAGGCCCACCACCCAGCAAATTCCAATGAACACATCATTGTACATGCATCAGAATATTAAAGGGGCAAGAGACTTAAAAGGCAAATAAATGTTAGCAATACCAGTTCATCACTGAAGTCGTACAGCACATGTTCTTCAGACAATTCTTTACAAGTCTTGGACCACTCTGTGGATTCACATGTCTCAAGTTCTGGGAGACAGCTTCCTAATTTTGATAAATCGCCATTGCTTTCTTCCTGTAATTAGATCAAAAGTATTATGTGGAGCCACGAACTTGCTCGTCAATTCAATAACTAGAACAATAAACACATACAACTTACACAACGACGACCGGGAACAGGTGAGCTGCCTTTTTCAAAATTACTGACAGTAGAAAGATCCTTCCCTTCCTCTACAAAATATTTAATAAGCCATCATATAAGGCACTTTACATAATTAGTGAAGAACTTCAGTCATGAATCTCTTCTTACCAGTATCATCATGTCCCCCACCCTGGATTGGTTCGATTCCTTCTTTAAACTTTTTGGGAATACTTCCTCTGCTCACTGAAAAATTGTATTCATCAAGATTAATGACAACAAGCACAGGAATAAAATAAATAACATCATCATCGATTTCTTCTTACCATTTTCATTATATCCCCCTCCATGGACTAGTTTGGCACTATCATCATCCTTTTCTGGACTGCTTGCTCTGCTCACTGAAAAAACTAATATTGATCAAAATTAAGAATAAAGTATAATGATGCGAACATATACACCCCATTGCCATCATTATTTTAACAAACTGCTAACTGAGGGACATAATATGATTCACATTGAGATCATTACTCAATTACTTACCATTATCATGAGGGACATAATATGATTCACATTGAGATCATTACTCAATTACTTACCATTATCACTATCTTCCTCTCCCTGGAATGGTTTGGCACCAACATCACCTTGTTCTGGACTACTTTCTCTGCTGACTGAGAAAACCCGTATCGATAAAAATTGAAGAAACAATAGGGACAGGAAAAGAAAGTATAATCACACAGACGTGTCCTCTTTCCACTATTGATGTCAAGCACCAACTAATTTATGAATTCTATCTATGTGCTTTATTAGAAGAGTATAAACAAAGTGTTATGCCTTAAAAATAAAAATAAAATAAAAATAAAATAAAATAAAAACTCAAAATGTAATATATTCATCAAATTACAGGAAGTTAAGTACAATAATATACCTCTGTCCACAGCATAACGCTTGAGTAGCTCCTCAAGTGGAACATCTATTTCATTATGCAAAGCAGCCAATTCTTCTTGCCTTTCTTCCTCAGTTATAAGAGCCTCATCTTCCTCTAAAGTATGTTCATCATCTTCCTAAAACCACACCATGCAAAAAAAAAACAAATAAACACCCATCCAAAGTGATGGCACAAGAGTGCTTCATCTACAGCTCTTGCCAATCTATATTATATTCCATAGTTTTAGTAAATTTTTCCCAAAGAGAATGGCCAAATGAGCAGTAGAGGTCATACATGCATTTTATTTTTTAAAGCAAAACAAAAGGCATGCATAAGAGGATGTATCCAGCAGTAGATATTCAAGCTTGCAACTCTTCAGGCAAATAATAATACCAGTAACTGTTGCATTAGTTTAGAAGATAGGTTAATGGTGCCATTATCACCAACCCAGAGTAAACCTGATTTCACTGTTTAAAAATATTTTAAAATTTTATTATTCTAACATACATCAACGGTGGACACCAACAAAGCACCTATTCGGACACGAGATTCATCATTTTTAAATAACAAAGTACCAGAATTGTGGAACTCTTTGAAGTAGACAACCCAAACAAACCCTGGAATTCACAAGTATTGTTTGGTTTTATTTTTTATTTGAAAACAATTTTTCCAAATCAGCACGCAAATCGTGAGTCTGTAATCCAACACGATTCATCACTAAATCAACACGTTTTTCTATAGAGGGCCACTTTCAACAGCTCAAAGCATTATTTTTTTAAAAAGAATTATAAATAAACCAAGCCAATTAGTATATCAATTCAGCTTCCCAACACATCTACAAGAGAGAGCGAGAGAGAGATAGAGAGAGATCAGGTGCATCCTTATATGCTGCCTATATAGGCCCAAATTTTTAAATCACCCAAGCATGGCACATAACATACTAATATACATAGCTTTTTGGGATACAGACAATGGAATTCAAGGCAAATTGTTCTCAAATTCGCATAAGTTGTATTTATTACTATCAGCTGCAATAAACTATATAAAACTCCACAAGTGTGCAGGACGTATTGACAAGGTAATTAAAGAAATGCCTTACCAATTCATCCCCAGATTGTATATCATAATCCTCATCGTTGTCAGCAACATTAGATGGAGGTTCTGGAATACAATTGTTATATAAATCAATAAGAAGATATTTTAAGGTAACAAGATTTTGGTGGAAACATTAAACTTTCACTTACCGGTATTTAGTTCTGCAGGTTCACTGACACCATCTGCTTCTTTATTCAAAATACTCAACTGATCATTTGCAGGATATTGTTGCACTGGCTTACTTGTGTCCACAAGATTTTCTGCTAACATTGTTGAGTACCTAATATTATGCAAAACAAGATATGAGTGTACTATGAAACATAAGAGTTCTGCAAGCATATTTTCTAATTTCTAAGAGAATTAAGTCTTGAACCAATCAAAAGTTTTACCTCTCTGTTTGCCCTAACAGAAACTCTAGCTGTTTATCAAGTGTTTTTTTCTTTTTCTCGTCAAGCTCCATCTGATGCTTGTAAAGTACCTAGAGTTCCAATTCAGATGAAATTAGTAGTTTCAAAAAGCTTAACAAGAAATTGCATAGCTTTATGGAGAAAAAAATAAACATGTTATTTAAAATGAACTTGCCAGTTTTTCTATCTTTATCCAGAATTTCTTCACATCCTTTGAAATATTGAGAGCAACTTTTCTCAACCGCTGTTCTTCTTCCTGCTCAAAATTGCAATCCCTTGTTACATAGATAGAAGGTAAGTGAACCCATATGCAAGCATTAATACTTTTTCCTTTTCTTTTTTTGGTGTGTGTGTGTAGGGGGGTTATATAACAGTTTTAGTATACAAAGTATTCGCCACACCTTCAATTTCTTTTCTCCCCTTGTAGCCTGATCCACCATACCCTTGCTTGCTCTTATAGCAACCTTCTTTGCCTGAGCTAATTTCCATTTCCTCTCAGACTCAAAATCCTGCTAACAACTAGTTTACTTAGCAAATGAAGTAGACAGAACATGTATACATTTATATATCTGACAATTCACTCACTGTGATGCAAAGAAAAACAATGTAGCTGACACGAGTAAATGGAACTAAGTTAAAAATCTCCCAAGATGAAATATCCCACCTCCATAAAACAAACGGGACAATTACCTTTGACAACCAAACCATTTCTTCTAAAACATGATCCCAATGAGTTTTAGGGCGTGGGGGTTCTTTGGGAGCTTCAAGTGCCTACAGCAATAGAGATACAACCAAAGAGTTAATATGTATGCCTGCAATAAAACCAAAAGCTTTATAATTAAAGCACTTCCATACTGTTCACACTTCACATACATGAGTTCAAACAAAAGACTTTGAAAAAACATCTGAGGGAATCGGGAATGGTTAAGAGGGAGATCTGATAGATCTCAAATTATGAAAGCACCCCATTCTCCATAAGGGGAATTACAAATCGGATTGATGGAATCTCCCTTCAGACTAACCTTCCTGGACAACAAACTTGTTTGGGATGAGAATTTTCTCCTGATGGTTTTTACAATTTATATACATGCAACTAGGAGATACGGTATTTTTTTACTTTTTAATGTAGTGGTTCACTCTTACTTGTGCAGGAAAAACTTATAATTGTGTTTAAAATTTATAATAAATAAAAAATCAAACCTTTATATGGACAAGTAATGAGATGTAAATGTAGAAGGAGACTAATTTAATGAATACAGGTAAAATTGAACCAATGTTTATATAATATTACGCACTTCAAAAGCTATAAGTTTAGAATACATTAATCAAAAGTTCCATAGATTAATGAGTGGTAGAAATAAGCTGGTAACAAGAGAATTTTATGACCTTTTGGCGCCTAGCTCTTGTGTCATGATCAAGCTTTGACCTTGGACCTTTGGATGCCATGATTCTGATAATATTTATGTAGTAGTGGGGCTGTACGGGATCTATAAAATAAAACCAACTGGTTACTAATTCCATTAATAAATAAAATTGCCAAACCAATATAAATGCAAGCAAAATGATGGAAAGGTGCAATCAACAAAAAGAATTAAAGCAAAGAAAATATGTATAGAGAACACTGATTGTAGGTATGAACATGAATATGAACATTATAATAGGCAACAATCAACAAAAAAGCAAAATATATTGAATATAGAATTCAACAGGACCTGCCATAAGGATCTAATAGTTGCCTCAAATTCAGTCCGGTTTCAGTAAATGAGGCATTGTAAATATAAAATCAAGAGAACTACATAGTCAAGTGTAAGATGAAAATGTGGGTGGGTGAAGTCCGACCTATTTTCTGGAGTTATGCACTTAAAGGTTCAAGTTAAACTAACAAGGATTTCGAATGAGCTAAAGTTGAAATCCCACTACAAGAAGAATAGACAATAAGCAGGAATAGGGGAGAGAGATCATTCTCCTTGCTGACAAAAATAAGAGAAAACCAACATGAGCAAATAAGACCTTGTTCGGGTACTATCTACAAACAGTGATTCAAAATCATTATTACTCATGACACTCCATATATCCCAATTTTCAAGACTTGAGAAAGAGCAACGGTTTCCACATTATCCATTGATAGTAACAACAAAGAGATGGCTGAGTTGACTACCGTTAGCCACAATGCTACTTCTCATACATTCCATTTTGTTCATGATTTTAAACTACTTATTCCAAATAGGTAAAAGTCCCAATTTTGGTCCCCGAATTGTGATGTTTTGACACAATTTAGTCACTCAACTTTTTTAACCAAAAATAGTCCCTGAATTTTCGTGTTTCGCCCCAATTTGATCCTTAAACTTTGTTTTGACCCGAATTGGAAGCCTTTCTTCGAACCTTGTTTAGGTGCTTCGTGTTTTTTCTATGGGTCTTGTAATTACTTTAATTAGATCCTTTAGCTAGAGCTGTGTTTCAACAATGCGTACATACACAAAGGTTGCAATTTTCCAGTGTGACCACCTGGGACTTAACATTTAAGACACGTTTGGTTGTTCCTGAAACCCCAAAATTTTGTTTGTTTTAAGAACTAATAGTCAAAATGATCCTTGAACTTTCACAAAGTCACCAATATGGACCTCAAACTTATAATAAGTAATTGAGTGACACGTCATTCTATATCTAATTTAATTTTCAAATTCTTTTTTTTCGTAGTCATTCATTTTATTTATATGACATTGCCATGTGGATATTTAATTTATGCATTCTTTTTATAAGATGTGTTTGGATTATGATGGCACCTTGGTGCTTGATACATAACTAGTTCAGATGCATTTGGATTTTGAATGCATTCTGGTGCTTAATACATAATTGATCAAGATGATGTGTTTATGTAGTGTTATATTTGCGGTTGGTGCATTTTCATTTCACAGAGGGTATACTTATTGATAATACACTTTTACATCTCGATGTGTAATGCTTGTAGAGCTTTGATAATTGGCTATGATGTTTCACTCTTTAAAAGATAAGCGACCAAAATGCAAAAATGTAGTCTAAAGGGTAATTCTTGTATAGTGTAGGTAGTTTAAAACCAATAACAAAATGGAATGTGTGAAAAAAGTATTGTATCTAACTAAAACTTGGTAGTCAACTCAACCAACCCTTAGTTGTTACTATCAATGTAGATTGATATTATGGAAACCATTGTGCTCTTTCTCAAGTCTTGAAAACTTGGTTATATGGAGTGTCGCGTGGAATTATGCTATTGAGTCATACCTATTTACACATAATGGCATTAAGAGTTTTCACAAAAAAAAGTTTGGCAAATCGTCAAGATTATGAAATAAGTCGAGGCAAACTCAAATGGAAGTCCAATGAGGGAACAATTGAAAAACTTGCATGAATGAAAATCACAAAGATATGAACTGATAGGATCTAGTGACCTGTATGTACCTTGTTTAAATTTTAATGACAGCCTTAATTACCTATATAACCTAATCTCATTCCTCATGGTACACCATTAAAAAAATGGATTTGTCAATCGCAGTTGCTTTCATATTACTCTTTGAACAAACACCGACATCATAGTTTAACAAACAGAGTTGTGTTCACCATGAACTTATGAAGCATTAACATACAAGAACCAAAATCATGAGCTTAAATTATAAATGAAAACAAATA
>JAYMTA010003532.1:0-14078 GCA_036897625.1 Pelargonium cotyledonis | reverse complement strand
GATCCTCTCATATTGAAAAAAGATGGTGTGGTTCCCAGTCTCTGCCCTCACCATCCTAGCTTTGCGCCGGAGAGGTTTCTTTAAATCAAGCATGACTCGGATCTGAGCATAAGCTCCCCACCCCACACGAAAGTTGGTCGGGTCTGCCCTAATATATTGGCCGACCGCTCCCCTCATGCTAGCGCAGACTGCCTCAGTAAGGTACTTCATCGGGATACCTCATGCTTGTACCCACACATCTAGCCCATCCAAGGCCACCTCGTATGGTTAACCCTAATTTTCATCGGCTCTATGACAATGGCCATCCCTTTGTACAACCACGACCCTTCTCCGACAACCTTTTCCGCATCAGAAGCATCATATAACTCGAAAGTGTACCTCGTGCTCCGATCTGGGCTCGGGCATGGATCGTAGAGTTCCCTAACGGTGACCCCTTTGCGAGGCCACCACAACCAAGGAGACCGGTATTGTATGCTGCCCAAGTTCACCGGTTCATCCGGTATGAATCAGTCAACAAAGCAGAAAACCTTTGGCCAAACCGACTTATTCTTTGGCACCCCAACAAACTACACTTCCTCCTCCTCGTCCGCCACGAAGAGGCTCTCCATCCGCCTCACTAGCTCCTAGATCCCCACTGCCGTCCCTACCCCGCTGCACTCCGCTTCCCCACTCCTCATCCCTCCACTGCCATTTCCTACTACCCCAGCCCCATTTTAAAACCCACCAGTTCCCAGACCCCCCGTAAGTCTTGCCCCCGCCATGACCAACACCTCCGACCACCATATGTTTTTTTCGACCCATTCTCCACAACAACAAAACCTCCCAAAGTGAGAATAAAAATCCCTAGACGAAATCTCCACACCCACTCCTTATCCTCAACGTGGAACCTACCCATCCCTTATATCCCATCGTAATCCCCACCTCCCTATCTCGACTAGCCACCGCCGACACCTATACCAACAGAACCCTAAAACCAAAAGAAACACACTCTCCAAATGAGAGAACTCGTTGTCAATTTTAGTTTTCCGTTGTTGCATTTTTTTTAAATAAAATAAAAACAACAACAATTCAAGGCGAAGTTCCTGCGATCATGATTTTTGATTTTCATTCCCATGATGATTTAAAGGTAAGCTTGTTGGAATTTTTGTCACCGGAAAAAGTTAACTGCCACGTTATCGAGTTAAAAGACAAGTAAACGATAGACAATCAATTAGGTGCAAAATAGAAATGTAGTTACTAACTCTAATATAATCAAAATTGAATACTAAATCTGAAATCTAGCTAAACTTTGAGTACCAAAATGGTCTTTAATCCATGTTGAAAATTTAACAAGGACAAAACTAATCTAAAAGTATTACTCCGTCCGTTTCAAAATGATTGTCTTGTTTGTCTAAATTTTTTGTCCCAAAATATTCTTTTTCTTTCCCCCTTTTGGTCCTTCTGATCCGGCGCCTTCATTCCCATTTCCAGATAGACCCGATGGCCGTTGTCCGGAAAAATCCCACTTGCATCTCTCAACCAGCTGCAACGTTGCTGAAATTCTATATGGGGTTTAACTCCTACTAGGTATTATTTATCTCCCTCTCAGCCTCTTCACTCATGAAAGTTGTACAACTTGTGTTTCATCTTAATTCAAACTCTTCGTTGACTGAACTGGGTCTTACCTTACTATTTTCATGATTGCTACTCCTCATGATGAACTGATCATTTCATCACAATTTATATCAGTTGAGCTGTAACTGATTTGTGCATAAGAAGATTTTATAGAACTTCACGACTTTAACTTCACGACATCGCGAAGGATTTGCTGGATTTTATAGAACCTGTTTTCCCTAGGTTTTATTAATCTAGAATTGAAAATTGATGAGCGTCCTTTATGCCCTTACATTAGATTTTAGTAGAAGTACCTTCTGTTTATGGATTGTCAAGTACCTATGCCTTTTTGAAGTCCATGTCGTGTGTTGCGGTCTTGCCGGATTTCATTGAAACTGAGTTTTTCAGATTTTGTTGAGCTTTTTGTGCTGTTTTCTTGGAGGAAAAGGTTTGGGTACAAGAGCTAAGATCACTTATAATTCCTTTAACATTTGATGCTTGAGAAAGCAAATAACTATACTCTTATTTTACCCAGAGAAACTGCTTTGTTCAGTTCAGATAAATTCTTAATGATCCTCCTTCAAACAGCTGGGAGGATCGAAAGGGTGTTTGGGTTCGTGAAAGCAGTTTCTGGTTTTAGTAATGATATGTGAGGATTCTCTGCAAACACTTTCCAATATGGTTGTAGTTTATTCTTTTCTTATTTTTCCAATGCGATACTTTCATCACCACTTTTACTAGCAAACTTTAACTAACTTATTGCATATGGGAACTGAATGTAGGTGTTGTATGAAATGAAATTGGAAGGTCTTTGAACTTGTTTTGAGGTCCTGGACAATGTTGATATTGTTATCATATGACTTGGATTTTTCCATTTCTAATCAGAGTTTTCATCTCACGAGGAAAGAGAATTTTGCTTCCTAGCTCTATTGGGTTGAAGCATGACGGCAATCGATGTGGTTGCTAATATCTCATGTGCTCCAGCTTCAGAAGTCCTTTCAGAGACCGTAGAGACAATTCTTGAGCTTGTAGTTGCTGCCAATGATGTCCTTATCAAGAAGGAAAGTTTTAAGGAACTTACAACTTACTTAGAAAAGATTGTTCCTGTATTGAAAGAGTTGAACAAGAAAGATATCGATCACTCTGAGATTGTAAACAGAGCTATTGAAAATCT
The DNA here is from genome assembly GCA_036897625.1 of Pelargonium cotyledonis. Taxonomy (NCBI): domain Eukaryota; kingdom Viridiplantae; phylum Streptophyta; class Magnoliopsida; order Geraniales; family Geraniaceae; genus Pelargonium; species Pelargonium cotyledonis. The sequence goes on along the minus strand of JAYMTA010003532.1, from coordinate 11,311 downwards.
AAATAAAGAGGTTAAAGCTGCAAAACAGCTGACTTTGGAATGCTGCAAAAGAAACAAAGTATATCTCTTGATGAATTGCAGGACGATAGTTAAGCGCTTAGAGGACGCCACAAGAGAGATCAGCAGGGCACTAGGCCTCCTTCCTCTAGCCTCATTTGATCTGTCATCAGGAATAATTGAGGAGGTTAGTAAGGTATGTGACAGCTTGCAGAGAGCCGAGTTCAAAGCAGCTATAGCAGAGGAAGAAATTTTGCAGAAAATTGAGTCAGGTATACTAGAGAGGAATGTTGATCGTTCATATGCCAGTAATCTGATGATTCTCATTGCTGAGGCTGTTGGAATTCCAAAGGAAAGGTCAGCATTGAGAAAAGAATTTGAAGAGTTCAAGAGTGAGATAGAAAATGTCCAGCTTAGAAAAGACCATGCTGAAGCTATTCAAATGGCACAAATTAGTGCCCTGTTGGAAAGGGCGGATGCTACCACGTCTCCCAAGGAGAAGGAGATGAAATATTTCACCAAGCGGAAATCCTTAGGTAGTCAACCTCTGGAACCTCTCCAGTCATTCTACTGTCCAATCACTAGGGATGTTATGGTAGACCCTGTGGAGACATCTTCAGGGCAGACATTTGAAAGAAGTGCAATAGAAAAGTGGTTTGCAGATGGGAACAATTTGTGTCCCTTGACCATGACCCTTTTAGACACATCAATTCTTCGACCTAACAAGACTCTGCGACAATCAGTAGAAGAATGGAAGGACAGGAATACCTTGATTACAATTGCTTCAATGAAATCAAAATTACTGTCAGAAGAGGAGGAAGAAGTGCTTCTTTGTCTGGGACAGTTACAGGATCTCTGTGAACAAAGAGACATGCACCGTGAATGGGTAATTCTGGAGAATTACATACAAAGCCTCATTAAGCTCCTTGGTGCTAAGAATCGGGACATCAGAAACCGTGCAATTTTCATCCTTTCTATTTTGGCAAAGGATAGTGATGATGCTAAGGTTCCTCATTCCTTATTCTCGCCTATGGTTGTGCTAATTTACTATCTCCTTTTGTTATCAAGGCCTAGCACAGCAACTATAAATAATTTACAGTTAGGCTTTTGCATAATCCATGTTAGTTGAAATGCAGCTTCATATCGGGATGTCCCATGTTGGATATAGCTGCTATAGCTTTGATTTTTTTAAAAGAATATAATGAATTCGGAGATAAGTAGAAATTTTGGATACTAAACACAGACAACATTTCTCCAATTATATTGTAAAAAGTAAGCCTAGGTTACTATTCCATTGATTGATGAGTCTGTTTCTGACTCCCCCTTTCTTGTTTAGAATAACCCGTTCCTATATGTTTTTTATTATTCATCTTTCTCGTTCAACTATCATTGTGCAGGAAAGATTTATGAAAGTTGAAAATGCTATTGAATCTATTGTTCGTTCTCTTGGACGTCGTATTGAGGAGCGCAAGTTAGCAGTTGCATTACTTTTGGAATTATCAAAATTTAATTTGGCAAGGGACTGCATTGGGAAGGTTCAAGGTTGTATACTCCTTTTAGTGACAATGTCAAGCAGTGATGATAGTCAAGCTGCCAGACAGGCTGAAGAGCTTCTGCAAAACCTCTCGTTCTCCGATCAAAATATAATACAGATGGCCAAAGCAAATTATTTTAAATATTTTCTGGAGCGTCTTTCTTCAGGTTCTTTCCTTAACTATGTTTACCTTTTAGAGATGAGTGGATATTCTGGCATGTTATTATGGGCCATGCATAATGAACTATCGTAATGATTTATTGAAGTCAATCTTTCTATAATTGTGGCAGTACTCAGTTAAAACCTGCTAGTTATAATTGAACATAAAAGATGCTATAAATTATTTTTCAGTACACAGTACAAAATTTTAAAATTCTATAATTAAAATAATTCTTTCTGTAGTTTTGCAAAACTAGTAATACATGTAACATATAACATTTACATTTGAGGCAACTAGTAGGATCATCCTAATCACAATGACAGTATTTGACAAGCACTTCTTGTGACTTACTCCATCCTTCTCATTTTTTTTCTAGCACTTGTCTGAAAACGTCCAATTGGTTTGCTACAATCTACTGATTTCATTTAATGATTATGGAAAAGATATGTAAAATATTTGAACTAATTTGGTAGAAGAGCTATATATTGATGTTTGGTCCAAACATTTTCAGAAAGTGTAGGCTCTAAGTATCCCACATTGAAAGTGTGTGGAGTTCGAGACCGCTTGTTATACTAGTTGGCCCTCCTTTAGTCCAATGAATGTAACCTCTTACATATACTTCACATTCTCTAAGAAGTTCTACAGGTTTTACTTATAATTCATGAGTACTCAGGGAATCCCTTGTGCAGGACCAGAAGATGTCATAATGGTCATGGCAACAACTTTGGCAGAAATGGAATTGACTGACCACAATAAAGCATCTCTTTTTGAAGATGGTGTACTTAGTCCACTTCTTCAATTGGTTTCCAGAGGAGATGTTCATATTCAAAAAGTGGCTGTTAAGGCTCTTAAAAATGTCTCAAGCTTACCGAAGAACGGCCTGCAGATGATAAGAGAAGGTGCAGCCATTCCATTGCTTGACCTTTTATTTCGCCATAGCTCAGCATCATCTAATTTGTGTGAAGAAGTGGCTGTCACAATTATGCATCTTGCCATATCAACTGTGTCTCAGGAATCTTGTTCAACAGAAGTATCATTATTGGAATCCGATGACAAAATTTTCATGCTTTTCTCTTTAATTAGCCTGAATGGGCCTGGCATACAGCAAAGCATTCTCAGGACTTTCATCGCCTTGTGTCACTCCCCCTCAGCCACAAATATCAAGAACAATCTACTACAGGTATGCATTTTTGTGTGGCACACACATTATATTGATCATTAGTTACCTTCACAAGAGAAGGTAACTAAGCTGTTGTTATATGAGTGAGAAAGATAGAGACGAGCTAGTCTTACACAAAGTTGAAGTGTGGTGCCAGGATGAGAAGGGCCATCAAGATATTGGCTGTACCATAAAGAAACCCTGGGATAAGGCCTAAGCAATAATACATGCATAAGAGTATCAATAACAGTAAGGGCATAAGGCCCAGGGTAAGGGAGTAGCAACCTGTATGCTAAGCCTGAACAAAGCCAGTGCTACTCCCCAATGTTAACGTTAATCAGGAACTTTGTAGAGGCATGTGCATCGTTGATGTCTAGGCTCTGTATGGGTATCACACTTGCTCAATGTCTGATGAGATTGATTTCTGTTGGATTTTATTTCATTTAATGCTGACTTGTTATCTGCTGGTGTAATTACAACTACAGAGCCCAGCTGTGCAAGTGTTGGTTCATTTATGTGAGAATAATGACTCCAATGTAAGAGCAAATGCTGTGAAGCTGTTCTGTTGCTTGGTAGAAGGTGGAAATGGAGGCACCATCTTGGAGCATGTTGGTCAGGGAAGTATTGAAAGCTTACTTAGAATCGTCAATTCTTCTGATGATAAGGAAGAGATTGCTTCTGCATTTGGTATTATCTCTAATCTTCCACAAGATCTTCAGATGACTCAGTGGCTTTTGGATGCTGGAGCACTGCCAATCATTTTCAGTTTTCTACCCAGCAGCAAGAAGTACAATGGTCATGAACATCAGTTAATTGAGAATGCTGCAGGGGCCATATGTCGTTTTGCTGCTTCCACAAACCAGGAATGTCAGAAAAAAGCAGCCGAAGCTGGCATTATTCCCGTGCTGGTAAAGTTGCTAGAGTTTGGCACACCCCTGTCAAAGAAACATGCTGCCATTTCACTTGCTTGTTTTTCCGAGAGCTCGTCTCAGCTAAGCAGGCCTACACAGAAGCGTAAGGGGCTCTGGTGCTTTTCAGCTCCCCCAGAAACTGGTTGTGTGGTTCATGGAGGAATATGCACTGTTGAGTCATCGTTTTGCCTTATGGAGGCTGATGCAGTGGGACCCCTTGTGAGGGTTCTAGCAGAACCAGATCCTGAGGTCAGCGAGGCTGCTCTGGATGCAGTGTTGACTTTAATTGAAGGCGTAAAACTGCAAAGTGGCAGTAAGGTACTTGCAGAAGCCAACGCCATGCCACTGATTATAAAGCTTCTTAGTTCTCCGTCCCCCAGATTGCAGGAGAAAGCACTGAATGCGTTAGAAAGAATATTCCAGCTGGCAGAGATCAAACAAAAGTATGGATCATCAGCTCAGATGCCCTTAGTTGATTTGACTCAAGGGGGAAACAGTATTACGAAATCACTTGCAGCCAGGACACTGGCCCACTTGAATGTGCTTCATGACCAGTCGTCTTATTTCTAAAGGAACTTAACGGTGTTATCCCATTTGTATTACATGGACTTGAATGCGTGCTGAGGAGTTGATGGCCATGGCTAAGCACAAAACTGGTTTTGTGTACATTAATTCTGCAGTAGTCATCAACAGGCGCAGGAAGGGTGTGCATCATGAACAGGTATGGAGCTTTTCAATGCCTTTCCTCAGTTTTGAATGTGCGTCATTTCCATAATTTGCCATTTTTTGCACCTATGGTAACTTAAACCCATTTTGTGCAATTGTTATGCATAAAATTAAGTTATTGGAGTGAGCATCTACTAGTGGCTCATATTCAAAGAAACTAATTCTTCATTGGATAAAAGATAATTCATTGTAAGTTGTTGTACAAACTAGTAAGGCCATTCTTTGTTATAATTGTATTCCTTACATTTAATCAGCAGTGAAATTGGTTTTCTTATTTTTGTACGTATATATACGATAATACGATTTTTTAATGTAATTTAAGAGTTCATAGGAAACTATCCTCTTGGATGTGCTTGTTTTACTTGGTATGATGAGACTAGAGAGCTATTTATGTAGTTGTCATTTTCTGTACTTGTAAGTTCTTGTTTGGTAACTACAATTGCAAAAAGACTATTTGATAAAATGAGGTAAAAGAAAATAAAAGAAGATTATACATAAATCCTGAACTTTACTTTTCTTCTATTCTAGTTTCAAGTAGAAAAAAAAAACATTGAGTTATGTCTTCCCTTCCCAAATGGAACAAAGACAACATATTTGTAAAAGAATAGCAACAATAAACTGGGAAGGGTCCATATCCATACCCATAGCCTTAATATTGTAAAGTGAAGTTAGTTCTCTCCCATTCCCAAGATGATATTAGGCTGTCTTCTCTTTCTTTGCTTTCCGGCTTCGATGCCTTACCAGAAATTTAAGGAGCTCGTCAACAAGAATAACCGGAGCAGAAACCAAGATGACCAGAGACCATTCGTTTAGAGTCAATGGAACAATACCAAACACATCTGCCAAGATTGGAACATAGAGTATGAGGCAATGCAATCCAAATGAAACAGACATGGCAACCAAAAGCCAGGGGTTTCTCCAAGGCGGCATTGTGATCAAGCTGTTATCTTCTGAGAGGGCATTTAGAGAGTTGAACATCTCGATTGAAACCAGGACCGATAGTGATAGGGTCATAGCCTTTACTTTACCGACAGTGAAGTAGTCACACGGGTTTGAAAACGTGATCATACGATCCCCACTAACCATAAATGGAGTCGCACTGAAGTTTGACCATGAGGAGCATTGCCCCCAGTTGCGAAGCTGAGACAGTTCTACAAGTGCGTGCCCATCACTCACGAGATTGATGCCCATAAAGGAAGCTTGGGTGTACCACAAGATGAAGACGCCAACAGTTGCAATGCCCACGTAAGAACCAATTACCTGCATAGCGTACAATTTCATCAATGCACAGCATATTTGTTATGGCCTTCTGGTTTGTTCAATCCTGACTCGAGCACTTCAAATAAATACTAACCAAGTAGCGGAGAAGAACCCATGAGCTTAATAGAGGATCATCACTTTTGCGGGGTGGTTTCCGCATTATGTCAGTATCAGCAGGGTTAAAACCGAGAGCTGTGGCAGGGGGGCCATCAGTAACCAAATTCACCCACAGAAGCTGCACTGGAATCATACATTCTGGTATCCCCAGGGCAGCAGTTAGGAATATGGATATTACCTCCCCCACATTAGATGATATCATGTACCTGCAGATTGATGATATGTTAAAAATTCTATAAATCACCCGAGAGGAGAAGATCACAAACTAAAAGATACCTGATAAAAGCTTTCATGTTATTATAGATTGAGCGACCTTCTGCAACAGCTGAAACAATGGTACTAAAATTATCGTCTGCCAAAACCATATCTGCCGCTTCTTTTGCAACCTGGAATACCAAGCACAAAGAGATCATGTTAAATACAAGTGCAAGGAAAGTCTGGCAATCACTAAACTGCCAATGATAAAGTGTATTTTTGGGATAAAGCGGATAAAAATGAAACAGCAATGATCCAATGAGTAATCAGTCGTGTTCACGTGTTACCTCAGTTCCAGTAATGCCCATGGCAATTCCAATGTCAGCAAGTTTAAGTGCAGGTGCGTCATTCACGCCATCTCCAGTCATTGCCACAATTTCCCCCATCTCCTTCAGCATCCTCACAATTTCTTGCTTATGCCTAGGTTCAGCGCGAGAAAAAACTTTCCCTCCGGGTCTTGATAAAATTTCAACTTGTTGTGAAGAGGAAAGTGCCATGAATTCTTTTCCCGTGTAACTTCTCCCTCTAAGATCCTCGCCCCGAGAAAACAATTTGGTTTCCTGACAGATAGCTTCTGCCGTAGACTTATTATCTCCAGTTATAACCATAACTCTAATTCCAGCTTCTCCACAATCCTCAATTGCTTTATGAACTTCATCACGAGGAGGGTCCTGCACAATACATAATTAAACAAAAAATATTTCCAACTTTGCAAGTTTGACATTTGAATAGCAAGATGGATCAAAACCGGAAAGGGCCAAACAAGAACTCACCCTTAGTCCAACCACTCCTACAAAAACCAAATCACTCTCGATCTGGGAGTAGCAAGATGGATCAAGCAACTTCTTGTGGGCAGGATGACTCTCGGAATGGTAGTCTGAAAGTTCACCCAGTTCATCCTTATATGCCATACCCAAACATCGCAATCCCTTTGAACTCATCTCCACGAGTTTCAAAAGTAACAGTTCCCTACAAGATTCATCTATAGGAACAAGGGATCCATCTGCAAGTTGTACGTGTGAACTCCGCTCTAGTAAACCCTCAACGGCACCCTGAAAGTCCCAAACTGTCAAACAACTTGTAGAAATAGCATCAATTAAAGATAGCAACAGTGAGAAGTAGAAAATCTTATTTAGAAACTGTTCAATAAACCTGTGAACAAAATAAACCACATCAATGATATATCTACGAGAAAACATCACAGAAAGTTAATATCAAGTCATATTATTCCCAGTTTTTATGAGTTCACTCTGTCAAGTTTCAGTGAAAAGAAATTATATGCATCAGTAAATTATATATAACAGCACATTACAATAAAAACATTTGGCATCAAGTTATAATACTTACAAAAATGTAATGCGCTAAATTCATTGTTGCAAGTCTGTTGAGGTTTACATAAAATCTAATGGACCAACTTCTTATCCATGTTTGTAATGTTCGAGCATGATAATACCATCAGATTCAGATATAATTCCGTTTTTCTTTCAAACAAAGATGTTAACAGACCATGACTACTACCTCCATTCTTTCCATTATCTTTTAATCAAAAGAAAGCTAGTATGAAAATGAAAACTATTACCTTAACAAGAAGTCGATTATGCCCAGTGGGCTCCCTGACTATGACGCTCATTGACTTTCGGACACGATCAAACTCCAATGTGGCAACTCTCTTGGATCTTTTCGTCCACCATTCACAGCAGCCTATACTAACCAAAATTATATAAGATTCAAATGTTACATAGTACTTCCAGAATACAATGCATAACTGAAGAGAAGCCACATGTTTATGCTCACCTAATTTCACTCCACTGTGATCAATCAAATAGTTAGCAACAAGCTGTGTGTCACGAATTTTGCTCCTGACTTTGGCATCTGGAACTCCCATCTTTTCTACCAAAACCTTAAGAGCAGCCTCAGTAGGCAAACCTGTAGCACGGAAGAGCCGGCCTTCCCCAAATATCCCAGCATCATTGCACACTGCACATATTTCTGCCAATGCTTGCAAGTTCGCATCCATATTATAGCAAGTCCAATCAACAATTCCGCCATCATTAGGATCATAAGTTGTTCCTTCAACGCGGAAAATTCGAGATGTTGTTGTTTTCCCACCCAGTGTGAAGAATTCTGTCACCGACATCTGATTTGTAGTCAATGTTCCAGTTTTATCAGAACAAATCACAGTTGTGCAACCCAAAGTTTCTACACTTGGAAGCTTTCGAACAATTGCGTTCTTTTGTGCCATTTTCCTAGTACCAAGAGCCAAACAAGTAGTGATTACTGCTGGAAGACCTTCGGGAATCGCAGCAACAGCAAGAGCAACGGCTATCTTGAAATAGTAGGTGCATTTCTCGAAAGAAAACTGAATATTTGTAGGCCACCCATCCACAACATCCCATGACAGGAAATTTTTATAGTTTATAACCCATACAATGAGGCAAACAAGTCCAATTGCAGTGGTCAGTCTGCTGCCAAATTCATCCAGCTTCTTCTTCAAAGGAGTATCACTCTCTTCTAGAGAAGCCTCGTGTATTTGCTTCTGAATTTTCCCGATTTCGGTGTTCATTCCAGTGCTTATCACAATGCAAATACAGCTCCCATTAACAACTGTTGTACCAGCAAAAACCATGTTTTCTTTAGCCTGCAACTCACAATCGTCCATGAGCACTGGACTAGTGCCTTTCAAGACAGGCATGGCCTCTCCAGTCAGTGAGCTCTGCTCAACTCTCAAAGTAGAGGTTTTTAAGGCTGCAACTCTCATGTCAGCAGGGACTTTGTCTCCTACTCGCAGCTCCACTATATCCCCCGGGACAAGCTCCCGCGCAGGCAAGTCTGGTACAAGATACCCATCTCTCAAAACCTTCCCAGACTCACATTGCATCTCTTTTAGAGCTTCAAGAGACTTCTCGGCGTTAGTCTCTTGCCACACCCCAACAATGGCATTGAGGACTAAAATCAACACTATCACAAAAGGCTCAACATATGCCTCCAACCCATTCTCCCCATGCTCGCTTCCATGCATGTAAGCCAAAATGAACGATATGAACGCTGCAACTAAAAGAATCTTGACAAGCATATCGTCGAATTGATCTAGTACAAGCCTCCATAAGGGTTTCCCCTTCTCTTTGGCCAACTCATTCCAACCGTACCTCTCTCGCTGCTTCTCAACCTCATAGCTGCTCAGACCTTTGTCTAGTTTCACACTGTAATCTTTCAAACACTGCTCAACTGAACAAGACCAACCAGGGAATGGTTTCTCTTCCATCAGTGCTTTAATTATTTAGATAAATATTCTCAATAGCCCATATCAGATCCCTATATACACATATCAGATACTTTCAGATAACCACACTCATATACTCTGAAATTATGGAGTGAATTGCAAATAGTAGAAAGATAAAATGAAATGTCTCACTATTTTATCCTAAATAAACAGCTTAAAACCATAAACCCATATAGAATTTTAGTTTTTTGGCTGCTTATGGGAACAAGATGCAATAATAGCTAATCTTAAGCCCACACAACAAACACAGAGAAGTAAAAACCCAAAAGAAACAAAATTTACACAAATCAAGTCTGCAAATCACAAAGCACACCAATCAAAACTAAGTAACTAACCACAAACAACAAAGTTATTAGCAACCTTAACAAAACAACTGACAACGAACTAGACAGTAATTACCTAACGGTTAAAAACATCCCATGAACTAAACAAAAACACCTTGAAGTATGAAACCCAGCATCACAAACATACCCACAGAACTCTTACCTAAAACAGGACACCACAATTGGCACTGACAACACATGCTTCAAGACTCAGCAAACAAACCCAGAACGCAAAAAGAGGAGGAGAGAAGCAAAGCTTATATAATTGCTCACAAAAACCAAAACTTGGACACAAAGAATTGAACTTTTTCAAGAAGAAGAAGAAGAAGGAATGGTGGAGGAACAAGAAGTTGGCTTGGAAAAAAAGCAAGAAGGAAAATTCTCTGGTTCTGGTTTGATGAAGTTGCAGGGTTCTGGTTGGTTACTTATGCTTTTTGAGGTATTGATTAGAAAAATGGTGATGCTTTTATGGAAGTGGGTTTGGAATTTTTGGATCCCTTCACTTTCAAACTTCTTCATCTGTCTCTGCCTCTCAGTGAAACAGTAACACTCAAATTTGAAAAAAGTTATACGCCTAAACTAAAAAAGCTTCATTTTAATCCCCTTTTGTTTGGTAATATTTACGAGATTTGCCATTGTGGACCTGCCCGGTCAATTCACATGCAACAGCAACAACATTTATCAATAAAAAAATGTATATTCCCTTTTAAAAACAACATCAACAAATTGGCATGAGTAGAGCCCAATGACTGTTTTTCTTTTCTTCATATAACTGTTTGTTTGTTTTTTATTTTTTATTTTTAATTTCACTGTTTTGTTTTGTTTTGTTTTGTCCCAAATTAAGTTTTTGGCATCATCTAACTATATAGGTTAAACCAAACACTTTGACACCACCTATTAAGGGTCCGCCAAATCCTTTTACTACTTGCCTATATTTCGAATTACTTGCAAACAAAACCTATTTGTTTAATTAAATGCATTTTTTAGTTCATAAACATACTATCTCAAAGATTTGTAAATTTTGAGTGTTTTAAGTAATGGTTAAGACATGTTGAGTTAAACGATTTAAACGTTTCATATTTTTTTTATGATTTCGAGTTCGAGCTTCTTTATCGATGATATAAAATGAATTATTTGAGTTAAAGAAAAGATATGTCTCTTGTTGTATAGCTTAGGAGATTAATAAAAAAAAGTAAGAGTCTCAAAACTACAACATTTTGAGTGTGGTGGGTGGTTAAAATTCAAGCTTACAAAATAGTGTGGTGGGTGTCATTATTACAATATACAACAGCAGTGGGTTTACATGCTAGAAAAGTTCGAGGAAGGTTCTTGTTTTACCTGCAACTCCTCCTACAATGTCTGACAATTCTCAGAATCTCTCTATTAATTTAAATATATTATCTTGCCATTATTTTGTCACCACAGTCTGGACCTCCAAAACTCCACTTTTCTTCATAAATTTATAACTCCCTGCTTTACATTTTTATTTAACAAAAAAATGTGAACACACCTTTTACATCTAAAAATAGAATTATAATTATTTTTGCAATCAACTTTGAACATTTTATATATATATATATATATATAAT
>JAYMTA010003531.1:0-14079 GCA_036897625.1 Pelargonium cotyledonis | reverse complement strand
TTGCCTCATAAATTTCATAGGAAGCGGCCTCACTTCCACATTCACATAGGTGAGTCTATCAAGAGTACTCCCGTAGCTTGGTACTCCACTCCTATAGATCTCATTAAGAGTATTTACTAACTCAACTTTGAGTTCGTTATGGGAATACATGTTTTGAATGTTATTTAGCATGTTTTAAAACCCATATCACATCATAACTTGTAATGACCCATTGAATTTATTTCTTGGGATCTCTAGTCTATAAGTCGGGTTACCATTACAAGTGATTCATCCATCCATAGACATAAGTCACAAACCCTTCGAGGTTGTTTGGATTATCTCTCTAGCTAGTCCTTTCGTCAAAGGATGAGCTAAGTTCTCATGTGTGCGTGTGTGATCCACTCTAATTGCTCATGTAGAGAAGAATTCTTTGACAGTACTGTGCTTACAATGTATATGTCATCTCTTATCGTTTTAATAATAGTTCTAAAGTTATGCAATCGCCGCGGTACTATCGCAATGAATCAACAAAATAGGAAGTTGGACTTACAATAAATGCATTTGTCACTTTCGTTTACTCTAAAGCCGTGTGCGATGACTAAGTTGTCAAATTTCTCATTTAGGAGCTTGTTTCAAACAATATAATGATTTTTCTAACTTACACACTTTGTGTTCTAGGCGGGGAATAACAAACCTTTTAGGTTGTTCCATGTAGATTTCTTCTTCTAGGTCACCATTTAAGAAGATGGTTTTTACATCCATTTGGTGCAGTACTAGATTATGTAAGGAAGCTAGGTTTATAAGCACTCATATGGATGTAATTCTAGTAACTAGAGAATATGTATCAAAGAAATCTATGTTTTTTCGTTGCCTAAATTTTTTGGCTACTAGTCGAGCTTTGTATTTTTCAATGGTGTCATCAGATCTAAGTTTCTTCTTTAAGATTCACTTGCGTCCCAAAGTCTTACAACCAGATGGAGGATCCACCAAATGCCAGATTCTGTTTAACTCAAGTGATTCCATGACATCATTAACTGCTTCTTGCCACATATCATCGTTTATGGACAACGGGGCAACTTGAAGAATAGATGGGTTTTCCTCTAAAGTGTAAACAAAAAAATCAGGACCTAAGTCGTTGGCTACCCGAGTCCGCTTACTATTTCTCAGTTCAGTAGCTAAATCACTTTGATCAATGGTCTCACTGATCCTTGGTGTAACACCGAAAGAGGTACCCCCCACCATTTCCCGACTTGAATGAGAATCTGTTCTAAAAGAAGTCTATAATCACTCAAGCTTTAATGTCGAAGAACCTATTGGCTTTAGTGTTTTTGGAATAACCTATGAATACATATTCATAGGCTCTACTGGCCAGCTTGACTCTCTTAGGATTAGGGATCCTAACAAATGCAAGACAACCTCATGGCATAACCTATGAATACACAAAATACAAGCAGAAGAATTCACTTTGTTAGCATTCACAATATCAACATCAACATTCAACTTAATCATGTCATCTACTGCATACCTTTTCCCCACAAATATCTCATTCTTAGTTAACGTAAATAAATCCACACCTATAGCTGGAAACCAAATTCTTCCTTATGTCGGGTGTATATAGCACGTTCTTTAGGTTCAAGACGCGTCTAAATGTAAATTTCAGCTACACATTCCTAGAACTAGCAACATCAGTAACCTGATTATCACCCATAAGGACTTTCATGTCCCCATTTGCAGCTTTGTACATTTTAAACATACCTCAGTCATAGTTGAAATGGCGAGAAGTATCGATGTCAACCCACCACCCATCAACTGATCCACCAACAAGGTTAATCTCTGAAATCATCGCTATAAGCGGTGATTCCTCTATCAGGTTCATACTGGTGTTGGCAGTGCTTAAAGACTTGTTCAGACACTTGCATGCCATATGACCCGACTTTCCACAATTGTAACATAAAAACAAAGCAGGGTCACCTTTCGATGGTTGTTGTGTATTGTTCGACATAGGCCTAATTTGGTTCCTAGGCTGGTTTCATTTGCCACGAATAGATAAGTTGTAATTCTAGGTTTGTTTGTGGTTTTGCACTTTGATGTTGTTCCAATTTGGTTTTAGCACAACATTGGGTCTCTGATTGTTTGAGGACACTACGAGCACTTCTTCCTTTTGGTATTGTTTTTGGGCCTATTCCTCAATCCGAAGTCGAGTAATTAAACTCTCCAGCAATAGTTCCTTGGTCTTATGCCTATGAACAATTTTGAAGTCATTCCAGGAATGGGGTAATTTATCTATAATTACATCAACATGAAATTGTTCATCCGAAACAATACATTCGGATGTTACCTCATGTGCAATTTTATAGAGTTCATGTGATTGAGCTTCAACGAACTTGTTATCGCTCATCTAAAATTTCAGATAACGGCTGACTGCATATTTCTTCGTCCCGGCCTCCTCGATATCATATTTTTTTTGAAGTGTCTCCCATATCTTCTGTGCAAAATTGCCATCGTTGTTGTAGTAGTCGTAAAGATCATTGGATAAGCCTTTGATTTGCAAACGAAATCATTATCTGCTGCTGATAATAAAAAAATCATTCTTGTCTAGATTGCAAGCGCCTTGGTCTGAGCTTCCTTCTCGGCCGATTTTGCTTTGTCATCAATGACATGCATGACAATGGTAAGAACAACGACCGCCTTCTTCATTGTGAGGAAGAACAACATCTTCTGTCTCCATCGTTTGAAGTGATTACCCTCGAACCGGAACATGCGATTGATATCCACAGCAGAGAAGGCACCAGAAGCATCATCGGTAGGCATGACAACAATAAACGTCTTAAAGTTGTAAGAACAAAATGCAAATAAACCGAACTAAATGTTACCAATGAGATGAGTCGTAGACTAGGTTGCTCTTTTCAAGACGTTCGCGGCACTGCCGTGTAATTTACACGGCAGACAAACAACCCTACATTCTAGAATAAAACAACCCGCTCAATATTGAATCTCAGTTGCACCCTAAAGAATCGACTCAGAAAAACTACACTATACTGCTCTAAAAAGAATTATGTTGTACTTTTTCTATCTCTAAATCAGTTTTTATTTTTCCATTCATCCAAGAAGACCAAACTGATATATTGAAGAAGAAATTGTAATGTTAAAAAAAAAATGTTACTCAAATCGTAGAACAGATTGTGAATAATGGGAGAGAGAAAAATCAGGCGTTTGAAAAAACTATTACGCTTTGACCGAAACATTCAACAATTTGAATTCAAAAATTAAAATGTTTTTGTAATAAAAAAAATTATTATATAAGAGAACTCACACCGACCGTCCGTTCGTTCAGACTGACAACCAAATCCCATATAACTTCTCACTCTCACAAAAATGGGTACCCCTAAGAGGCACACCCAAACGGCTAAGGAACTTCTGTTTAAACTAGCAAAAGTGTTAACATGCAACCGATATGGGACAAGAGCAAGATAAGACAAAAAACAATTCAATCAATTTTTTAATATTCACAAATTCTAACCAAATTGATATTTATGAGTCTGCATAAGTTACTGCACACCTACTAATATTGTGTCAAATCATAAAAAATTCAGCTTTTCTCTCTCCTCTATTGTAATGGTGGAGAAGTAAGTAAATTATTTTGTTTACTTTTGTCAAAAGAAATAGAGAGAACACTTTTGTAATTATGATGTAATATAATATTAATATAAATAATATAAACTAATTTTTTTTCTTACTTTTGTTACCAAACAAACCACTTCTATAAGTGTTCTCAGAAAAAAGAAGTGTTCCCAAACAACGATTAGATTCACATTACCAGTCACATTACCTATTGTAACAAATTACTCCGTTCGTCTTAAAATGAGTGTATTGTTTCTATTTTTTGCAAAAATTAAGAATTATTGGATAATTTAATGTATTTTCAATATTACTTTCACTTTTCCACCTACACCTTATGTGCAGATCTGCCCATGTGCATAAGTCATAAGAGTAATATGAAAAAAATAATAATACAATAATCTAAAAATAAAAATTAATTTTAAGATAAAAAATTTAGACAAACAGGACACTCATTTTGGGACGGAAGAAGTATTACTTACGCATAAGCACACATCACCACATTACATGTGATTCACACGTGAAAATGAGTTTTCCGGCGTCAAATTGTTATTTGTTCATCTGATGAGCCATATTGGTCGGTAGTTCTCACATTACAAGTGATTCACACATGAACATGAGTTTTGTAGCGAAATATCAATGAACATCGATTTTAGAATGAAGTCGAGAAGTAGAACTGAAACTATTGATCAAGAATAATTTCCATGAACATATGCATGGAAACCATTTCGATATATAGTGAACAAGCTTGAAATAGCAAAACAGACCTCAAACCACACAACCAAAAGAGAAACATAATCAGAACCGTTTTAGACTTGCAACCTATATGCTATAGCCTATATATATAGTACAACTACTACCCACCATGTAAAGTTGATATGAAAACCACCACATCTTTCTCTTCCAGTGTTGTGTCAAGCTGGCCACTCAGTTCCCAATCAGAGTCATTTACAAGGACTAGAACTCCAGGTCTCCTGCATATCAGTCACACAAGCCTCCTCAACATAATATAAAGACAGGACCGTATGCGTCGCATAAACTTCATATTTAACTATTTAAGGAGGTTTTGAAACCTGTTTCATACTTACACGGTATCACCTTTCATGAACATTTCAGGCCTCTCCTTTATCAAATTGGTACGAACCCAACCCAGCAGATCTTTCATCGTTAACTGACAAATATGCATTCATTATTACGATTATACAGTGCATGGTGCTAAAAGAAACTGACTAGGTGATTGTCAACAGACACTCACCTTCTTCTCTATTTCCTTTTCTTCATCAACATTGACCTCGTGGATTTTCATCGAGTCACAAAGTAGCTCTAAACCACCACTGTAATAAGAAAATCAATACAACAAAGCCATATAGATAAAAAGTTGCTTTAGGGAGGGAGATGCAATAATAGAGCCAATCACACATGCAAGAAAAGAACTGATTCAAACAATTTATGGAAAGATTACGCGGAACAACTTACAAGGTACGAACCCAAAGACACTAAAACCGAACAATTTGTTAAAAAAATTAATGTTAAGCAAAATAAATGAAAGACCACTCTTATATACTAAGTAATAGCGTAAACTAATAGCCGGATAATATAACCATAAACTTTCCAGTGCTGTCAAGTGTCAACTGATCAGATGGTGTTAATTGCAGAAATATTGAAACAAACTGCTTAGGTGATAGAATTAGATTCACAAAGAATTAAAGTAGCAATTGGATTAGACTTTTTGTTTAGGAATGGGAACCATTCTTCAGGTTTGGACTTTGGATAGAACTTTTTTTCCATGAAAACGGCTTTGGAATGGGAATTCCATTCTCATTCCTTTACATAGATCAAACTTGTCAGTGTTTTTCTACATAACCCCTTTGCAATCCTGAAGCATATTTTAAGATAGGATTGACATACAAGTGGACTCCAAAGAGAAATCCATGTTGAGATTAGATCAGCACCAATATTCTTTGTAGAAAACAAAAACAACCCCCAAGCACAAACTAGCATTATAGGAAGGAGAAAGTCCTTATTTTCACAAACATATGCCAAATATTTGAAATAATCTCATCATGGAGGAAATTCATCATTTGCTAGGGCAAGGGAAAAGATAACCAACATGGAGTATCTACATAGCACTGAACCAGATATTGCATTAAATTTCTTAAGAAAATCCTTCAAGCACAGAGCTCAATCAACTCTGTTGAAGCACACTGTCTACAGTAAACCAATTGAGAAGCATAGCAGTAAGATTCTCATAAATGGTTTATTAACTATCGAGAAAAGGTGCAGCATCTTATAATGCTGTTATTAGTGGGCAGTAGCCAAGGAAATCAACAATAAAACTAGCAGGAGTTGTATACTTATAAAAACCATGTAAATTACTTCATATGTCAAAAACACAAGCTCACCGAAAATGAATTCTCCAATAATTTACAAGGTGGAAAAGATGAAAGTAAACAACAGAAATATGTGGAAAAAAAAATGAAACTTAACATAAAGGAAAAAAGAAATGACAATTTACACTTTACAGAAAGTCCAATAGATGCATCTATGAATCACCAACTGGGTACGAGATACAATTTGGACACACTATTCGCCATGTTCAAGAAAACATAGGACATGATACATTGGACGCATTTTATACAACATACTATATGTATTTATAGTTTTTAATAGCATCAAAGATAAATTTAATTGTATGTCAAATCAAATTAACATCATATAAGTAAACAAGTCCATTTTCAACAAGCAATCAAATCAAAATAAGCAAATCAAGTCATTTATATAGATTTCAAACCAAATAGCCAAACACTGCCATTACAACCCATAGTTTAAGTATATAAGAGTTCAAATCAAATAAGCCAGTCCAGTCATTCACATAAGTTCAAATAGATAAACAAACCAACTAACCAAGTTCCAACTAAATCAACAACACGAAATGTACAACCAGCTTTTAGAAGAAGGGCATATCTAGTTTTAGGCGAAGTAGGTCTCTACTGTCAAATTTTTTTATATTTTTTCTTAATAACATAAATGAATGATACTAATTATATTATAAAACAGGACGTTGACACACAATCCACATGTTGAAACCGTGTCCAATGTAATAAATTTGTTTGATGTCATTCAAGTTGTGTGTCACGAGAGTGCCAGAAAATCATCTAGTTGTCCAACAATTAAAAACTATCTTGTTGTCCAACAATCAAACTAACTGGTAGTATGTGATTAAATAAAGTAACAGGGTAAGAGAAATAGAAAAAAATACCCAAATTCAAGAGTTAGCTGCATATTTGATTGTTTGAAGAATCCCAAACCCTGTGCAGAAAGAGAGATATGACTTATAGGTTATTTGGTGTCACTTGAATCAATAAGTGCTGTAGAGTAAATATGCCTGTTTGGTAGCTATATTTTATTCTATTCCAAACAATACTGAATTATACTAAATTACATTACATACTAAACTAAATAGCATAACCTTATTCAAGGTGTGATGTGTGTGAGTGTCCTACTAACACAACTCATCTAAGCAAATACTCCCTCCGTCACAAAATTTGTTTCTATATTGAGATAATAAGTATATTTGCTCTTGCATCCTCGTGGTCATGTGTAAAGGAATACTAACTAATTTGTTATAATGAAATTATTGACAATTCATGCATAGTTAACTTACTGTAAAAGAAAGATGACACTCGTCTTGAGACAAAAATTGAAGAGAAACCTAACACTCATTTTGGAATGGAGAGAGCATGTGATTTCCAATAGATTTTGGTTGTAGGGTAAGGTCGTGCGGATAAAACCCGAATGGATGGGGGCATGGATAAATTTTACTGGGGACTGCATATGCACTACTCGCCCTGTACCATTCCGATTCAAAATTTAAGAATTTAAGCCACATTAACAAAGAAATCTGGCTCATATAGTTAAACATGTCGTGTTTGTGTTTGTGTTATGTGCTTATGTGTGTGTTCAGTGGCACAAGAATACAACACACTATCAACCTTCAATCTTCAACCTTCAGCGCGACAAGAACACAAGCTGTGTGTCATGTTCTGTGGCTCAGGGCACAACATACTATCAACCTTCGGCACAACACGAACACCGCGCATACAAAAATTGATAGTTCATAGAAATTTATAGAAAATATACATACATCCAAATTTTGAGAATCTCAGTAACATTAACAAAAAAACAGCCAACTTTTGTTAACCTAATTCTGTCATTCTACAAAAGATAAAAGATCTTACTCGTCCTCGATTGCCGGAGATGGGAGCTGCGGAAAATACGAGCGACGGTGATAGAGAACGAAGCAGTACAGAGCTCTTCTTCTTCTTCAATGGTGAAAATATCGGGGCTTTGGGGTTTTACATAGGTTAAGGAGTGAATATCCATGACATAGAATCTTGACCGTACACGTAGGAGACGTCACTTGGATCAACACCGTTAGTTTACGCGTCTCGCATCGTTGATCATTATCTAGACCGAACCAACGGTGTCGATCAAAAGTCTCGTTCTGCGAAGAGAATGGGAGAACACACCGCATCAGAACCTCCAATTTACCAGTTTTTCTCCTCTTTCTCTCTCTGTAGTACGTCAGTTGTGAGCTTTGTGTTCAATTCCGTACCTCAAATCGAGGGCTCCAGATAAAATTACTCAAAGGGTTTGATTGTTGCGGTGTTTTCTGATCCGGGTCTTCTTCAAAACCAGAAATTCTGTCCCTGCAGAGAGTATTGGCATCTCAGCGTGGAGCTATGGATGCTTATAAGCAATGGGTTCGGAGGAACAAAGATTATGTTCGTTCCTTGCATTCTCTAGCCAATGTAAGACCTCTTATCTACTTGTAAATCTTTGTGATTGCTTTTGATATTTCCAATGATTTGTGGTTTTGGATTGTTTTGGGAAGCAATGGATGTTTTGTAGGTGTACCTTTGCTTAGCACAGAGAACCGCTTTTTTGTTCTTTTCCTTCCAGTTTCCATATACTGTTCAATTCATGTTTTGTATTGTCTAGTGCTTGTTTGGTATTATGTTAATCTGCTAATAGATGCTTTCAGGTGGTTCTAAGTTAGAGTTTCTGAAATTATTTTTGGGCTTAGAAAGGGAAAAGATTATGTGCATTTATATGGTCAATCATGTAAAGGTGTTTGAGTTAGAAAGGTTTTTTTCTTTACCCAAATAAATAGGTTGTTCAAATTTTGCTTTTGTAATTTGTATAGTTAATTGTTTGCTTATGACGTCTGGACTTTTGTTATGGTGTGTGTGGTTTAGTTTTGTTTGATTTGTGGTAGGTAAATTTCAAAGAAAGTTTGATCAGCAATTGACCATAGAATGTGTATATTCATGTTATTTTATCTTACTTGCTACTGAAAACTATCTTACAGGGATTAACATGGTTGCTCCCGGAACGGTTTTCTGAGTCAGAGATAGGACCAGAAGCAGGTTTTGTGAAACTTTGGTAACATTTGGCTACATCTTGTTGCCTTAAGAATTGATTAGTTCACTCATCTCTGTATCACATAATTCTCTGATTGTATGTCTTATGATCATGCTTAGAAAAAGTTTATTTTTGGTAAATGCCCAGTAAGTCAGCTGGTCATACTGGACTCAATAGAAATGAATGTGTTTCTCTGGATTCATGTAATCGAACTCAAGCTTCAAGTTTGTTTCTTTTACTTCCTTCACAATTTCATTCTCATAAAAACAGTATTTTATCAACTTGTCCATTATATTGTTTCATTTTGAATTGACCTGGCTGCACAATTTGCCAAATACATATTTTGAACAATTCAGTAATCTATTGCAGTTTCTACTATCTTGGGAATAACCACTGCCATCAATGAACATATAATTGATACAACTCCTACCCGGTTGTACCCAGGCTCTGTGGAGCCTCATTCATTTCCTTATCCATTGTGTATTTCTGCACTTAAGGACTTGGAAACTTTAGTTGAAGTTGCAGCGGAACATTATTATGGTGATGATAAGAAATGGAATTTCCTTGCGGTTACAGAGGCTATCAAGTAAGCAGTTGTCAGTTGGTGTATACACTCACTTTTATCTTCTGTTGGGTGTTTGCTACATTTTGGCATTTATATACATGCTTAGTTACTGGTGATTCTTTATAATCAGGGTATTAGTGAGGTTAGTTATGTTTCGCAACAGCGGGTATAAGATGCTATTGCATGGTGGAGAAACACCAAACATTGAAAACTCTATTGATGCATCATCTTCTCAGACCAGAAGTGGCGGTAATGCAAATCTTGGAGGGTATCATAGACCTGGTACCAATAGTCATTCTGAAGGAAAGGCACTATCTGCATTGAGTAGGTTTGGAGAAAATGCTAGGATGGGTTCTGATCCAGTATGGTTGCAGAGGGTTCAACACCAGCTTGCAGTTATGGAGCCTCCAAGTAATTGTTCGTGTATACTACAATTACTAAATAAATTACAATTAATTATATCAATAGACTGACATCTGATATATATTATTACAGCTCCATTAAATAAGAGGCCTACCATTGCCACAATATTGTCAGAGAAGGGTTTTCCTGGTGCTTTATTTCTTATGGGGGAAGTGCTGTTTATCACGAGACCACTTATATATGTTTTATTTATCAGAAAGTATGGAATTCGGTCGTGGATTCCTTGGAGTATCTCCCTTGCTGTGGATGTCCTTGGAATGAGTATTCTGTCACAACTTACCATGTCGGGGCGTGGCAAAAATAATCGAAAATTAGATCTTTCTGCCCTTGAAAAGGATGAGGTTAGGGTTTTTCAGTTTCTTATCTGTGCCTTGGGAGCAACATTTGATTGTCTAGAGTTGATGCTTAACAGCTAAAGTGGTTAGATAATATGAAAATGACTTTCAGGTTAGAAGACGAAAGATGTTATGGGCATTTTACGTCATGAGGGATCCATTCTTTAATAATTATACCAGGTACTGTTGTATTTCACTTGTTACTTTCTACTCCATAAAGTTCTTTTGTTGAAATATTTGCCATGTAGTAACTGCCCTGTTATTGCAAATTATTTCAGGGGAAGACTTGAAAGTACCGAAAAACTGTTAGGACCTGTTCCCATGGTTGGATTTCTAGCAGGTAGGTTTGGCATTTGGTCCTCAATCTCTTCGCTTTTGAGGTGTTTAAAATCTAATTGGTAGAGTAAATTCATACCTACTGATTGTGTCTTCAAATTTGCAGAAAAAGTTGTTGAGCTTGTTATTGGAGCTCAGACAAGGTACACTTACATGTCAGGATCATAAGCTGGTTACGCTTTTGACAGTCTATGCTTGGTTCGGTGATTATTCCTTCAGTCGGAATATGTCACTTGGATAAGAAAATCTCCACTTGTCTTTGCTCCAGTTCCAGATAAAGATGTCAAATGGATATATATATCAAGTTTGTAATATTTCCTATGGATAGGAAATCATGAGAGTTTTTACAATGGATCTAGTTATTCCTGTATAATTATTTCCTGTAGAATTCCTCATCAAGAAATATTTCTTCTTGTGAAGAGCTCAGAAAAGGTTTCATTGAATTGTTATAAGAGAGACTTTGGTTGTAGGGTTAGGTTTGGATGCAACTTTTTCTAATTGGCCTAATGAGCTCACCACTGTACAATAGGTGGTAGTTATTCTATCCCCATAACTTTGCTCATTCTTCTAAGGGTAAATTGCATTAAATCTCAATGGAGAATTGACTAATAGCAAGCATGTCACCAATGAAACAAACTATTTCACAAAATTCATCATAACTTATAAACAACAATAGTTTTTATCGTTAAATTGGATAAATTAGTTGAAATAACCCATCATGTGCACTGCATATGATGATTAATATTTGTTAATGTCTGAAATGCGCTTCTTCTTCTTTTTGTTGATGTCCTTAAAGATTTTGGCAATCATGTGATTTTTTTTGTGTCCACAATTTGCATTTTGTCGCCGAATTTGATGAGATACAACAAAATCAAACCAAATCAGCCGAACTAAAACCAAATCTAACCAAATTTGAAAAATTGAAAAATCAAAAAATCAAAAAAATTCATCTGCAGATCTGCGTGGGTCGCCGCCGTTCGGACCAACGAGATCCGCCGTCAAGGAGCGAATCGGCCAGACCTCTGTTGGCGCTGTTCGAAGGAGAGAGAGACGCTGGTGGTGGTGGTCGTGATCTGCATATCTGCAGATCTGCGATGGAGGTCGGAGAGAGAGAGAGCCGACCGAGGCTCCGGTGAGAGAGGGCTGCGATGGAGGTCGGAGAGAGAGGGCCGACCGAGGCTCCGGCGAGAGAGGGTTGTGATTGTGGCCGCAATGGTCGTCGTGCGCCGGAGCTGTGTCGAGTTGCTCCAAGCTCGGACGCACAACGCCAGATCTGAACGTCGCCGGTGATGCTGGAGCGGCCGTCCTCATGCATGGAGCTTGAAACCCACCGTCCTCGTCACGGCAGAGCTTGCCGGAGAAGCAGACGAAGAATACGTCTGGACCGAGAGAGCACGGAGAAGCTCGAACCCCACCGCCGGCTGGAGAGAGAGAGAGAGAGAGAGAGAGAGAGAGGGAGAGACATCTCGCCGGGCCGGGGGCTCTCACGTTGTGATATGCAGATCTATATTTTTTTAAAATTCAAACTTAAGGGCTTGTTTGCCTAACCTAGGGGTATTTTAGTCATTTTGTATATCAAGTTAATAGTGTTATAACAGAAACTACTGTTTGCAAGTTTTGGTGGATTATGTGCAATAGTTTGTTTCACTGGTGACATGTTTGCCATTAATTAATTCCCTATAGGAGTTTAATGTAATTTGTCATTCTTCCAATAAGAGGATGTTTGGGAACACGTCTCAAAAGGAAGTAGTTTCAAAACAGCTTCTATTTATGTTTCGTAACAAAAAATCTAGAATTCTAAAAAGGTGTGTTGGGTCAAACTGTTTACGCGTTTTGAAATTTTTTTATGTCTCGAGTTTGGGATTCTTTGCTAACGTTATGAAGTGAGATTTTGGTTAAAAGGAAAAATTTATCATTTGTTGTGTAGCTCAACTAATTGAATATAGCATAAAAAGTTCAGAATTTTCTTTAAAAAAAAATACAAATGCATTTCTTACTCAAATACTAAAATAACTGGGCATTGGGATATTGCAGTAGATCCTTGTGGTTATAAGGAGCCTAACTGTCAGTTTTTTAATCAGCAAAAAGTATCAATATGTTAATAGTGTACATAAAAGAAACACAATACATATGCTAGAGAAAGACGAAATGTGAAAATATATATTACATGACTAAACAATTTGTTTGAGGGTGGTGTTGAAGGACATGCTCGTGATTTTTGAGAAAATGCAAGTTGCATCTCTACTAAAGCCTTCGAACACACTAGTTTCGACCCAGCCAGATGTGCCATATGAGAGTTATCAAGCGACACAATTCTCCATTGAAAAAACATCTTGGAGCTTTGGTACAATGTAACTTCGAATATTTTTGCCAACATTCTCTCCATCTTCTTGGATGAGAATTGAACTTCGTCTGTGGGTATGTGTGAGCAAGCCCAAAGCTTTATTGTGAGAGGAGGAAACATCATCTAACACTTCACACAAAATGATAATCATCAATTGGGGAGGATGAGGGGAAGGGGAAGAGGGAGGGGAAGGGGAAGAGGGAGGGGGAGGGGAGAGAGCGGGAAAGGAAGAAAATGAAGCCAGACAAGGTTGGCTTATTTATTTATCTCACTAAGTTCCTTAAGGAGATGACTCTCAGGGCCTTGAGCAATCTAGCCTAGTGATTTGTAGAATGTCCAATGTTTGCTTAATAGTTGCACTTCGAGTTGTGGAAGGGTTGAAAGGCGGAATCAAGTTTTGGGGTTGGGAGTAGTTGAGCTTGTAAGGATTTGAGATGCTACGTGTCTTATGCATGTGATTCGACATAAAAAATCAGAAGTAAATTCACCAATGAGAGATCGACAAGTGGCACGTCCAGTCAGGCGAAAAAGTGGCCAGCTGGTCCGAACCGGTCAAAACGACCTGAAATTGAAGTCCTCCAAAGATATTCAACATTGCACTCATAATGAAGAGAAAAATGCAAGGAGCATAGCCGTTCAAACAGAATTCAAATCTAACCACAAACGAACCCGGAACGGCCAAAAAACAAAAGAAAAAGGAAAGCACGCGAGACACACGCTCAAGGAGGCTCCTCACTGGAGTGAACCTCCTCATATTTTCAGTATCCCTCCTCATATTTTCAGTCTCCCTCCTCATAATTTCAGTCTACCTCCTCATATTTTCGGTCTACATCCATTTGGGGTCAACCTCCTCATATTTGGGGACAACCTACTCGTATTTGCGGTCTACCTCCATTTGGGGCCAACCTCCTCATATTTGAAGTCTACCTCCATTTGGGGTTAACCTCATCATATTTGGGGTCAATCTCCACCTGGAATGGACCTCACTCAGAGAGCTCTATCTACCGTCTACAATCAGACAAGCCAAACATCCAAGTTTCATGTCAAGACACGCG